>VDFB02252379.1:108878-150497 GCA_007258455.2 Sequoia sempervirens
TGGAAACCTTTATTCTTATCACCAATAATCTGATCTGCTGAATGATTCAATCTTACATACCTCAGAGTCTTCTTAGTATTTTCTTCAACTTCAGGCTCTTCTGATCTCTCATCTACTCTTTCACCACTTTCTCCTTCTTCTTCATTCTCTTGATTTACCAAATTGATTTTCACTTGATTTGTAGTCTGAACTTGCTTTCCTTCGTTTGTACTATCATCCTGATTATCAGAGTCATATCCACAAGTTCAGGATGGTGAACCTAAGTCTTCATCAACCTTAACATTTTCACTTTCAACCATTTTCTTTAATCTTTTATTGTAGAATCGGTAGGCCTTGCTTTTAGTAGAATAACCTAGAAAGATACCTTCATCACTCCTAGCATCAAACTTTCCTATGTCTTCATCTCTCTTAATATAACATCTGCTTCCAAGTAGCTTGAAGTATTTAATAGTAGGCTTTTGACCAGTCCATAGTTCAAAAGGGGTCTTACCAGTATCACCTTTGACTTGTACCAGTTAAGTGTGTACACAGTAGTACTCATAGCTTCTCTCCAATAGATATGAGCAAAATTTCCTTCCAGCATCATAGTTCTAGCAACACCTTCAATTGTTTTTTTCTTCCTTTCCACAACTCCATTTTGTTGAAGGGTCCGCAGTGCAGATAATTGTCTCTTTATTCCATGATCTTCACAAAAAGAATTAAATTCACCGGAAGTGAATTCACCACCTTTATCTGATCTCAGACATTTAATCTTCAAACCTGTCTATGTCTCAACCATAGCTTTAAAGATCTTGAATTTTTCCAATGCTTTATATTTTTCCCTTAAGAAGGTAACCCATACCATTCTAGAATAATCATCAATGAGTAACATGAAATACATGTAGCCTTGAAAACTTTTGACCATAGAGGGATCACACAGATCAGTATGCACAAGTTTTAACAATTCATTTGAACAATGCTTTTTACTTTGAAATGAAATTCTGGTTTTCTTTCCCAATTGATATCTTGCATATTGCATTAGTAGGTTTCACCAATTCTAGTAGATCTCTCATACCTTAGTGGAACTTTATCTTGACAATATTATCAGCACATGACACAACCTCCTATGCCATAACCAACTTTCTTAACAACTTGAGCAATCAAATAGCTTTTACTAGCAGCACTCAAGTGAAAGATATTACCTTTTGTCTTTGTACCTGATGCAATTTCATTTTCAGAACTCAATATTCTGCACTTTCCATCCTTGAATTGAAGATTGTATCCCTTATCAACCATTTGGCCAACACTCAAAAGATTATGCTTCAAGCCTTCTACATACAGAACATCATCAGTATTATGCTTACCATCAAGAGAAATTTAGCCTCTTCCACGGATCACACCAGTTATATTATCACCAAATCTCACAACGCCACCATCATAATTTTCCAAACTTACAAACTTTATTTTATCTCCTATCATATGATGTGAACACCCACTTTCAATCACCCATTCATCTTTTTCTTCAACTCGAGCAGCTAGGGCTTTTTCCACATTAGTACAACCATCAAATTTAGTAGATACAGGACTATTTTCCTTGATAGCAATAAATACCCATTCATCATCACTTCTATTTCCTTTATCAGATTCATCATCTGTCATGCCTTCATCAGCAGCATAGTAACACTTCTTCTGAAATCTAAGCTTGTTATGTCTTGGTTTAGCAACTCTTTCTGGACACCTTGATACAAAATGACCTATCTTATTGCAAGAAAATCATTTAAGAGGCAATTTTCCTTCATACTTACCTTTTCCTTTCGGTACTCTTTTGACAATAAGTGCTTCCAACTCTTCTAGCTCTCTTTCTTCTTCTTCGATCTATCTGATTTAATCCTCATACTTGAATGTCTTTCTAGATGGACTCTCACCCGGATCATATCTCTATATATCTCTCCTGGAAGTAGTATCCTTGAATGCAATTTCAACCTTAGGAAGGGCATCACCAAATTCGCTCAACTCAAAAGCAGACAGCTTACCAACCAATGTATCTCTGGTTATGTTTGTTACAGTTCGGAGCTCTTCAATAGCACTAGCTTTGACTTTGTAAGAATCAAGCAAGGATCTAAGCACTTTAGCAACAATCTTAGATTCGTCTATCTTTCCACCAGCACATCTAATGCCACACACAAGTTCATTCACTCTTTGCATGAAAGTATTAATGTTCTCATCATCGCCCATTCTCAACTTTTCATATTTCCCTTTCAAACTCTACCACTTAGCAATCTTCACATTAGCATCACCTTCATACAAGGTTTCCAACTTTTTCCAAATCTTATAAGCAGTCTTTAGATCCATAACATTTTTCATCTCAAAATCAATCAAAGCACTCAACAAATCTTCCTTAGCCTGGATATTATACTCAACATCTCTAATCTTAGCAGAAGTAGTAGGACCATTATGTGGAATAATGCACATATTACTTGTAATGCTCCAGTAGGGTTCACCAATGCATCTCAAATGGCACTCCATTCAAGTCTTCCACAAAGAATAATTTGTTCCTTCAAATCTTGAACTATCCTTCTTGTAACTTGCCATCCTGGATCACCTCAAGCTGTTAAACTTCTTCTAAGGAACATGCTCTGATACCAATTGTTGGCAATACAAGGGCAAACAACTGAGAGGGGGGGTGAATCAGTTGTCACAAAAATTCAAAAATTATTCCACTTATTAACCTTATTCTCAAATATGATAATTAACCATGAAAGCATGAATCAACAACACATCAGAAACACACATAACACCAAGATTTTTACGTGGAAACCCTGTTAGGGTAAAAACCACGGTGGAGGTCAATCCACAAGATTATACCCTATTAAAAGTATAATGAAAATGAAATATGGGGAATGCACATGCATTCAAGCACACTGCTTAGAGCTCAATGCTCAATTACAAAGGAATACATACTATCTTACAAAGAGATTTGGATTAAAGCCATCCATATTTTGAACTGATAAAATAGCATCAACTAATGCCTGATTACAGTTCCAATTAAGCACATGAACACTTCTTCATTTTTCTTCACTCTTCTTCACACTTCTTCACAATTCTTCACACTCTACTCTGCCTTCAAATGATATTTGCATATACACACACTTAGCATCCACTGGAATACATTTTCACTTCAATTTGAATAAACAATCGCTCTTATATATCTGCAACATGAAATTTCATTGCTACAAGTCGGCCACAAAGAAATAATAAAATGAATATAAATTGTCAACCCAAATCATTAAATATTATCAATGTGAATCAACCAAAGTCAACCACAACTTAGTGAGGACCCAAAACAATATCTCCAACATGAAAACACTTCAATTAATTACTCCTCCAAGATCCACAACACGCTACAACACCATGTCAGCCAAGAACAAGAAAAATATGAACATGTAACAGAAAATCTCAAATCACGAGCACAACAATTAATGTGGAAGTGCAACAAAGATAGAGCACGATCTAGAAACATCCACAAACATCATGAACCAACAAAGAAGCATCCACAACAATTGAACTAACTGAAATAGCCCCATCTTCAATCAGGAATACTGACTGAAGAAACAAAAAAATTGTCTGAATGGAAATCTTCATAACTTAATCAAATCTTCATGCGGATCTTTGAAACTCAACGTGGATAAACTAGATACACTCAGCAACAAACCCTTTACTCCATAGCCTCTGATCATCAACGTACAGAACATGCTGACAAACTGAACTTCACTTTACCACTGACAACTTGCAACTTATTTCTTTACAATTTTCTCAATATCCTCGACATATACAACTTCAAATGCATTTATGCTAGTAATGTTGACATCAATGACAACCACATATCAGCAACAAAACCACAACATCCAACAAAACTCACAATAGAGTTTCCTCAAAAATTACTGTGGTACCTCATGGTTATTGCATGGAGGTTGGTCAAATACCATCCACCACTACTCCCAAAACTTATTTTTAATTAATTCATGGTGGCACCAATGGATGGGAACCTCCTGCATGCATGAGACAAAGGTATGTTGGTTCTTGGGTCTGTAAATAGCACACATAAGTTGGCTTTGCTAATTTTTTATTTTTTCACATCTGCATATGACAGACCACTAGCATAAAATTGTCTTAACTCATGCCTCTTATTTGACCAAAAATTTATTTTCTCACTCATTTCTCCTACATGAGATACAATTGACTGCAATGATTCAGCAATCCCTCTCCTATAAGAGTGGGTTTCAACATGCTTAGTGAATCTTCCAATTAATTGTTTAATGTCTCTTTTCTTGTTTTCAATTTGATTTAGGATATTTTCTTGTGTTCCTTGAGGATTCCTATGAACTAATGGAGGGGTTTGAGGTTGTTCTTGTTCAGGAGGCTCTTCGTTAGGTTTGAATTCTCAATGTTTGGAGGTGGAGATTCATTCCCTGAGAATTAGAACAAAGTTTTATTAAAAAAACTTATTTCAATCTATATTCTAATTCAAATTAAAAAAAAAACAAAATAAAAACATACCTCTTCACATTATTTGACCTCTTTGATGTCTTGGTGACATCCTTGTGAAAAATTTCAAGCTAAGAGTGCAAAAAATGGAAGAGATTTGGTGAGCGCAAGTTGCAGAGATGAAAAAATCCAAGCCAAGCCACGAGTTGAGCAAAAAATGATGATAGGAAGGCACTTTTTGGTTTTTATTTAACTTTTTCATTTGGTGAGCACCAAATTTGGCACATTCCAAATTTGGTGTGCACCAAATTTGGTGCTCACCGAATTTGACGTGCGTCAAATTTGGTGCTCGCCAAATTTGGCATGTGTAAAAAGGTGTATTTTGGAATTATTTTCAACTTTGTCATCTTTTTTGTGTCATAGATTTGTATACACACCTTGCTTTTGATTAATTACTTTCTTTTCTTTGTCTGTGTTAGTTTATATTTATTTATTTTTGGTTTTCATTTTTAATTTTGACTTTTTAAAAAAAAAAATTGCATCTAGTTCTAGTGTTCCATATCTCACACTATCTTAGTTTCCTTCATTATTCATATGATGGTGTTCTTATGATAATGTTTTCCTTGGATCACTACACTATTTGTAATTTAGTTGAATTTTGTTTTTGGTTTATGTTTTATTTTCTTCTAGTCTTGGTGATCCACTAATCACACCGTCATGGTCACCTTCACCATTCATATGATGCCATGCTAATGAAAACATGTCTATTGGATCACTATTCTATTTACAAATTCTTTATTTTTGTGTCAATCCATATGCATCGTCATCATGATCCCTTGTATCATAGTTTATAATGCTAAGTGCTACAAAAAAATAAATCTTGATCCTTGCAAGTGAAGTTACTATGATAGTATGTATTCTCATCCATTACATATTTTATCTCATCATTAATCCATAATACCAATCATGTGTCATTTTGTTGCATTAGATTCTTGTGATATTTCATCATCCAACATGTACATCCATGCAATCAAATCCAATTATCCTGGTGGCATAAATCAACATGCACAATCCTTAATCCATCATTAGTAATGTATTCATGGAATGTACATCATCCTAGAATAAATTACCTCAAGTCATCTTGTAATCCTTTATGAAATATATTTTTATCACCCTTTTTCTTTTAAAGATACCTATTGGGTTTTGTTTCACCCAATAGTTCCCTTGAGGGGGTATCACTTCCATAATCATCCTTAAGCAACCAAGAAAACTTCCCACTGAAGCTTCATTCCATCTCATCCCAATTTTTATTCTTCTCTGACACAACACCACTTAGTTGCATTGTATCAAAGAGGGGAAAAATGTAGACACCTATTGCTATTTTTAATACCTTTTGAACTAATTCTATCTTTTTGATGTCCTACATTTTTTTTTAATTCAAGGGGTAAAGCTTTTGACCGGAGCTATGAACCGGATACAACCATTCAACAATACCACCCCAAAGGGGTTTGAACCTTGGTGGAAAGAACAACAATGCCACCTATAAACCATCACACCATGCCAATACCGACTTTTTGATGTCCTACATTAAAGGAAGTCCAATTTGAAGATTTTATTGATATACAATTTTGAAGCTTTTCATGAAACTGAGAGGGGCATAAAGTAAACCAAGTTTCTACCTTTTATTATGGCCTTACATATATCTATTTATTTATCTATCAATATATGTTGAGTTTCATAGGGTTGGTGATAATTAAATACAAGGATTTTCTTAACTAACTCCTTTAGCAAGAGAAAGAGGCCATATGACAGAATTTCATGAAATTGTTAGGAAAAAAAATATTAGTATAAAAATCCACTTATATATCACTTGTTAAAATGATTAGTAATTCCTAACCTTCTTTGATACCATATTAAAAATTAGGATCTTAGATTACAAATCATTACAAATAAATACAAATTTAATTTACTTAGAGTCACAACAGATACAAATGTTTCATTAGAAAAAGTGATCATAGATCTAACTAGGATTAGCTACTTTTCACTTACAAAATATTGAAATTCAAATCGAAAAGGGTGTGAGATTAACTTATGACCTAAAATTTGAGTCAATCAACCTTGGATCCAAATTATTTTGAGGGTTGGAAATTTATTTTTGATGAAATGCAATGATGCAACTAGCTAGCTATGAAAATGCACTATTCTAAGATGAAAACAAACAAACTAGGAACTGATAACCAAAATTGAAGACCAAAAATTAGTAGAGCAGATATTGATGCACCTTTGGTTTAAATTTAAGTCTAAATTGAGTGGAAAATGGTGCCAAGGATGCCCTAGACTGGGGATCTAAAACCAAAAACCAACTTCACAAGCCTCAATTCCCTAGTCTATGAATTCTTCCTTTCGGTTTTGACTATCGGATTTTCATTTATTACTGAGATAATGGAGTTTCTATTTCTTGTCAAGTTGTAGAGCTTGAATACATAAATGAACAAATCATCTCCAATATCCTTCCAATTCTCTTCATTTTTGTAACTTGTACACAAAAAGGAGGGGAAGGGTTGTGCCATATAGGGGCTTGCCTCATTCAAACCCTGTGTTGATACTTCTACATCCACAATGACAAAATTGATGATAAAGAGAGCTTATCCTTTTGAGGGATAGAGGCTAAATAATAATGGAGTAATGAATTAACAACTTTCTGCAACTCACCACTCAGATTTGATATCCTTGATCATCACCTTCAAGGATTCCTTGTTGCTTATCTTGATTTGATTTGAAGACCTACATGTGTTAGTACTCACAAAAAAATGATCACAAAACATGAAAAAACTTACATAGAAACATGATGAAGGATTGATATGATGCTTGACATAAAATAATGTTGATAAATTTGCTCTTGACTTCCCTTGACTAATTTTAGGATCTTCAATTTTCTCAAATAAAATTGCTAGGATTTAAATGGTGAAAATACTTTGTATTCATATGTAATTATTCTAATTTCCTAGAAATTAAATCTCGATGGCTGAATATTAGAATTTTATCTTCAAATAATACATTACCAACATGACATATTTAAATTTGGGTTGATTTTAAGAGGACAAGAGCACAAGGCACACTAGTTCAGATCCCATTTTTTTCGAGATCCAAAGTGTCAGGGGAAAATATTTAATGCATACTTGGGTTTTGTATATTTAATTTTTCAATAAATGATAAGATGGGCTATGAAATGCATAATTTAGGAAATTAGGTACATAATTAGGTCCAAGCACATAGAAGGGAGCAAAACCTAGTGTGAAATTGTCAAGGGTGACAATTTATGATCCTACAAAAAAAAATTTAAAAAAAAACAATATATACATAGGAAAACCTTTCTAGGTAAAAAAAACCCATAAAACATCATCTTAGTATAAAATGTTACAAAATGGTTTATTAAACATAAACCAAAATTAACTTTTCAAATAGTTTAAAAGAGTGGGAGATCTCTACATGTTCTAGGTTTTTTGAATACTAGATAAGTAGGAATATTTTGATGGGTGATAGTTTGGGGAGGGGGGGTTCAAGGGGCTCCCCTTTTCTCAAAATATAGTACTACCATTCTATCAAATGGACCCACTGGTGGGAAAGGTTGTAAGCATTGGATAAACTAGGTTAAAAGGCCCGACCCATATAGGAATGAAGTGGATAACCCTCAATACTCTTAGAGACTAAAGGTATCATTGTCAACCTTCCAGACTCTCTGATAGATGAAGTGGTGTCCTTGATAAATATTGCCTTTGTTTTTAAGTTTTTTTCATTTCATTCTAACATAGAAGTAGTTTGAAATGGGTGAAATATGCTTGGAAAATAAAGCGTAGCATCATGGTTATTGTAATTCCCAATGGTTTATTTTGATTTCACTTTTCTTCATAAGATAATATGTTTAAGATTTTGATAGAATGGACTCATTTTTTTAGCATGATAATATAAATAATGTCTCTATGGAATGGAAAACTAGGTTTGACCCCTATGTTGGCTTACGTGTTGTTGCTCCAACCTAGGTGAGGATCTTTAGCTTACCTCTTGAATATTTGGATCCAAAGGACATATAGAGCATTGCAAGCTCCTTTGGTCAGTTGTCAAGATGATAGATAAAGAAACAAAGGATAAGAATCAATTTGTATTTTATAGATTCTATGTTAATGTGCAAATGCATAAAGTTCTCCCTTTCAAATAACACTTTAATCCAAATTTAGAAAATGGGTTCAACCGATTGTGTTTGAAAATTTGGCTCCTTATTGACATAATTGTTGTAGTTTTGGAAATTTTCTATAAATTCCAAAAGCCCCTAAGACAAAAACCAATCTCAAAACATAAGGAGGCTTCTAGGGAGGATAAAGAGTACCCTTTTCAACATTAAAAATTAAAAAATTATTGAAAATCATAAAGATAACTTTCCTATTGCAGAAGTAGATTTGAACGAACTTGAGGGAGGCCCTTTATCTCTCCAACCTACTTAGAACTTAAATGATTTGTAAGAAAACTAAACTCATTCTAAATCCAATAAGGATGATACCATCCATGATGAAGAGGTCTCTCAAGAAGATACAAGTAAAAATGTTGCATAGCTCATTGAAAAGAGTAACTCCAAGATAGAGGAAAAGAAACTAGTTATCTCAGTGACTACTATAGAATAATCTTATATAGATAGTCATTTAGCTGGGAAAAGAAAAGAAAATTCCTATTAATGTAGTATAAGTGGAACAAAGGAAATCAAACTTAAAATAAATGTTTCTACTTCACCAAAAGAATCTTTAGTTTTGATATTTCTCAAAATTATCAATCTATGCAAGAAGAATAAAACTCAATGGGTAAAGGAAAGTCTCAAAAAAAAAGGAAAATAGGAAATCAAATAACGTTGGGGTGGATAGTAAAGTGGTTCAACCCTCATAGAGGGAAACTCACTCTACAAAGGTAGCTAAAGAAATAACTTGTGGAAAATAAATTAGAACCCTAGAGTTGGTAGCCTCTAGGAAATTATAAAAATGAGATTTTATTGTTGGAACATAAGAGGAATTATTAGTTCCCACAAAAAAAAAAAATTCAGGAGATATATTATTGAGGATAAATTAGATGTTATTTTTATTTAGGAAGTAAAGATGATCGAACCCACCTTTTCTTGAGTTGCAAATAAAATATGGCCTAGACTAGAGTTTTTCATTAGTCCTATAGAAGGTTATTTTTGGAGGATAGTTACCATATGGAATCCCTCCCACCTTTATATAAGATTAGTTGATTCTTCTAAAAATAGTTGTGTGATCTATTTTTCTCATATGTTTTCTAATGATAACTAGATGCTTTTCAATGTGTATGCTCCTAATTCAAAAGCAACAAGAAAAAAAATTTGGGAGAATTTATCCAAGACCATCAATAATATGTCTAACCATTATTGGATTCTTTCTAGAGACTTAATTATGCCTCTTTTTCCTTCAAAAAATCTTGGGGGTCTAGAATATTTTTCTAACAGCGTGGTTTAATTTTTATTTTTTTTACCAATACAAGTCTTGTGGATATAGAATTGATTGGTAGTACTTTCACTTGGTCTAATAGAAGGATGGGTGATAATATTTTTGAATTGAATATTGAAATATTCGTCATCTATAATTCTTGAAATATTATTGCCAACCTTCATATTTTTGCACTCCCTAGAGAGAGATTATATCATAATCCCCCATTGATTAGTTTGGTCCTAATAGGAAGGGACCATATGCTTTTAGGCATGAAATCATGTGGGCATCTCATCCTAAATTTAGGGAGCTTATGGATAAATTATGGAAAGCCCCCTTAAAGAGATATGCTATTGTTTAATTGGAAAAAGAGATCTAGGTCTTAAATCACACTTCTTCCAATGTGACACATGGGGAGGATTAACAATGATCTCAACACCCACTTGGATGCAAACTTCAATATACAAGCCATAATGGTGGATTAGGGTTTTAATCCTCTATGGTGGGATGATGTTGATTAGATTAATTGATTGTTAATTGACTACATTTGATAATGCAATGATGTTCCTAGTTTAACTATGAAAATGCAGCAAACTATTGAGATTTCTAGAAAACACAAAATAGACAAACAGAAACAAAGTTAAAACTAGAAGAGGGAAGACATAGAAGAACTTGGCATGTAAATTTGGCCCTGAAATAGCTAGACATGGGCATTGGGCACCCTATACTAGGTAACAACTACATAAGATTTGATTTCACTTTCTTGTTGCTCATGATTTGTAACTTCTTCTCTTTTGGGATCACTTTTGCAACTTTTTCTATCATTGATAAAATCCAACTTCCTTGACTTGATGAGTTGTAGGGCTTGAATGTATGAATGAGCAATTAGTCTTCAAATCTTCCTCCAATTCACTTCAGATTTGTAACCTGCACACATGAAAGAGGGGCAAGGGTTGTTCCACATAGAGGCTTGCCTAAGTCAAACCCTATTTTGGTATTTATACCTCCACAATGGCTATGATGATGTAAAAAGAGAGCTTACCCTCAATCGATCAAAGGCTAAATGATAAATAAGTGATAAATTGGAAATTGCTACAACTCACCACTTAGATATGCATTCCTTAATGGACTGAAGTCTTCTACTCATCACCTTCAAGGAGAAATTGATGCTTGATTTGAAGTCCTACAAGTGTTAGTGCCCATAAAATAAATTAAAATAGAATATGAAAAAACTCACATGAAGACATGATGTTTTCCTGAAATAAATGTTGTTGTAATTTTGCTAATTCTACTCTTGATTTCTCTTAAGATGCTCATTTATGCTCTTGCTTCAGTTTTCAAAAAAATGCTAGCTTGTTAGGATTGAAATGGTGAGAATGATTGATATTTATATGCAATTATTCTAATTTCTTGAAAATTAAATATCAATAGTCGACAAATAATTTTAGATTTCCAAATATTAAAATTCCAACACCAACATATTTAAATTTTAGCCAAAATGGTATGGACATGAGCACTAGGTTCCCTAGTCCATACCCATCCTTTTTGGGACCTTAAACATCAATATTAAATGTTAAATTTTTTATTTTCAATCCCATCTTTTAATTTTCTGAATATATTTATAAAATGGGAAAATTAAATGTGTAATTAGGTCCAAGAACATAGGGGGAGCTAAACCTAGTGTGAAATTGTCAAGGGTGACAATTTTTTATGCTACATTTAGCCCCCACTTTAGTGAGAATATGAATTTACACTTAGACTCATACTAAAGTATGGATAAGCCAAGAAGGGTTCAATTATCCAAACATTGAAGAAACAGGACAACATCAAATCTAGGCGATGCACTAGCCCCTAGGCTCAAAACCCTATGGAAAACAATGTAAAGATAAAGGAACACACACATGAAGTACAACACAACATGACAAACATGAAGCATACATGATGAAAACATAAATTATTAAATGAAAACATAAACATTACATGATACAAACACGATGAAAACACAACACAAACACAATGCAAACATGCAAAAAAAAGGGGTATGATAATCACAAACTAGCAAGTTCCACAAAAATATTACTAGGATCCATACCTAAGATGTTCATGAATCATAGGCTAATAAAGTATGATATTCCATGAACCAAAGCACCACAAGCTAGTGACATCTAATATTTACTAGGTGAGATTTGGCAAGAAACAACATAGGCTAGTGAAGTCCAATATTCACTAGGTGAGTTTTTGTAATAGTAGCAAATAAGAAACACATAAGGGCTAGTGAAGACCGATATTCACTAGGTTCATTCTCATGTCAACCACACCAATAATTATAGTCCCAATAATTTTGATAAGGCACTACAAAAATGATCAATATGCCAAACAAATGCATCACAAAGTTCAACACATGTGAACAAAGTGAAGCATATAATGGAATGCAAGTCCCCACCTTAAAGTAATTGATAACACTAGTTGTGAGAAATTTCCTTTAAGGTAGAGTAAAATAGTATATGTCACATGATAGGTCATGGGAGCTTATTGGAAAACCCTATGCCAACAATATGTTACCAACAAAGCTAGCTCATGATAAGGGGTTCCCCCCAAGAGAACAAAAAAATATATCATGTAAGGGATCCACAAATTTAGGGTCAGTATAGACCATAGATAATGTGTAATATGATTATGCTTGGAATCAACATCATTCCCTAGATACTTGTGTAACAATGAACACAATGGAGGAATGACACATGAAAACAAATAATATTTTGGGTCAACATGGAAGAGACTTAAATGTCTCAATGTCTTGCATCATTCCAAAAGGAAACACAAGACAACAATGTTCACAACATAAAGATGAATGGAGATACAAATAGATGAATTCCATGGCATTCGTTTACTTTTGTATCCTTGTGCAAAACAAAACAAGGGTCTTCCAAAGAAAACTAACAAAAACAAAGACATGCCAAGAAAAACATCATGGGAGGTCACATCACATACAAATAAACACATAAAAAACACACACAAAGGTACTGCACATGTGAGTCGATCTAAAGAAAATCATTAACATCCCAATCTTGCTCATCAAAATGGAAGATGGAAAATATGGTAAAGGGATTACAACAAGTGGCGTACAAGGAGTATCACTGGGTTCAACGCATGGTGAGTCACTCTCATTAGGAGAATCATCATGGCTGCCCCCATATAGATTCATCGATTTAGAAAACATAAGAGCTAATTCATTATGATCTTTTTTTTCTTGTTTATCTTCTTCACTATCCAAATGTATCACAATAGAATGCATATTAGTGTTATCAACATGATTGCAAGTGCCATCATTCGTGTGATCCTCTTTTAATTTTTTCTTAGGTTGGGATAGGTAAGGTTCAACTTCATGGTTTGGTGAGGGTGGCGGGGTGGAATCATGCAATGATGAGGATGGATGGGTGGGAGGTAATTCATCAGAGTTAGATTGGGTGGATGGATGGTCATTAGTTAAGGTTTCACATTTTCCTACAATTTGACGAGCTATAGCATGGCGTCTTCATTTATGCTCTTTTGCACTTCTATTTCTTCTTGCACAAGTTTAAGCTTGCGAAGGAGTAATGGAGGTTTTCCCTAAAATTGGTCTCTTTAGTCTTCTAATCACCATGAGGAACCACCATGGTTTGGGAGACCACTGTATTCTTAATCTTTAGTCTAAATATTTTTTTTCTTTTAGAGGCACAAAGTTAATTATATGGTTATCTCTTGGTTTGTTATAGGATGCCAGAGGAGGAACCATAACATACATGTCAGGTGGTCAAGGGAGCATACCTAGTTCAGAATTAGGTTCATTCACTACCTATGGAGTAGGAGAAACATCTATCAAAGTCACTGTAGACTAAGGAACCTCAAGTGAGATATTAAGTTAAGGGATAATTTGGCTATACACTTAGCTTTAAAATTTTGATATGACATGAATAAAAAGCCTTCATGAGGCTTAATAGGTTTAAATGGTTGAGGCCAAAATTAATCTAGAAAAAAAAATCTATGAGAGGCCAAAGGTTTAAACCCACTAGATAAATAATGTGTATTTCTTCTTCAAATTGGAATCTAAGACATTTGTGAATAACCGAAGGGACCAAATTCAAGGAGTGTAGCCAGGATAGACTAAACTCACACAAAATTGGTTTGATGTCGGAACTATGGTAAATGAAACATACAATTATTTACGTCCCACTTTACCAAGAGAGTTATTGAACCTATCGTAGGGAGAATAGAACCATCATGAGTTTTTAACCATGCTTTTTATTGTTCATAACTACCTTATAAAGTTCATGCACAAATAATAATCCTTTGGTGATCATATTCTCTACACACATGGGATCAATGAGTATCCCCCTTGTGGGTTTATCATTAATTCAATCAATGATATAAATAGGACCATCAGGTGCATTTATGGATGCATTAATATATGTAAAAGCAATGTTAGGAAATAAAGTGGTTTGAACCTTGCGAGGTTGAAATTATATCATGTTTACAAATTTGGATAAATCATTATCATCTTCTTCATTATCACTATAGTGCATAAAGTTTCTTGAATGACTTGGCAATGGGTTTTTAAACATTTGCAAGTTTTGATTAAATGGTGAAACTAATTTATTTATTTTATCATTAGCATTGGACAACTATATTTTATTGGATTCAATGAGGTCTTGTACTTGGTGCTTAAGACACATACATCTTTTCACATTGTTTCTAAGTGTACAATGATATTGACTAAACTATTTTACGTTAAAGTTTGGTGGTAAAGGTTTCGATGTGTCAACATGCCTAATCAAAGGGAATTGAATCATGTTATTATTTAACAACTACAACATTACCCCATGGAGAGACTCGAGAAATTGTGAAAATTTCCTATCACTTGGCTTAAATTGATATGGAGTTGTATTTGTGGCAATGACTTATGTCTCAATGTTATTAACAGTTTGAGGAGTTGTTATCTTAATGAAGTTTTTGTTTTACTATTTAAATGATTGGTAATTTTTTTGAAGCATAACTTTGGATTGGCCAGTAGGATTTCATGAAGGTGTTCCCTTATATTGACTAACTGATATCTGATAATCATGAAGGGCCATACACAAATGTGTAAAATATTGATATTTCATCAACAATGTCTTATCTCGAATATTAGGTTGTAAGTTTCCTATAAACACCCTTTGAATGTTAGCATCTGAAATAATATAGGAGATTTGTGAGTAAAGTGATTTGTATAATCCTATAAAGTCTGTTATCTTTTCTTTAGGTCTTTGTTTGCAATGAACTAAATCTGTTAACATCACTTGAGGACCAACTTTTGCTTGAAAATATTGGGGGAATGCACTAACAAGTTATGTGAATGAGGTAATTAACAAAACCAATCCAAGGACATGTCTTTCAATGATCTAGGAAATATTTTTTCTAAGAGAACATCTTCAAAAATGAAGTCACTACACAATGCGATAAAATATGACACATGATTGTTAGGATCTTCTTTACCATTACATTTTTAAAATTAGGGTATTTCAATGTTTTGTGGTATAGGTTTTTTTAGAATAGAAAATGACAATAGGACACATGTGAGATATGTTGGAGGTTTACCATTGGTTTTATTTTAATTTAGGTTGGAAATTTGTTGTTGTAGCAATATCACGTTTTGTGAAAGATGATTGATCATGGGATCATTGGGTGACATGTTTGAGAGTTTTTTGAATACGATGAACTAGTATGAATGACTGGTGGGTTATTATGTTTCATTTTTATGAGGGGTGACTAACATGGTATGGGTGAAGTGACAAAACTATAAGGATTCCCACTAGGAAGCCCTAAGCTTGAGTGTAGACCATTTCTATATTGTATTGTTGATGCTATGGTTGGAGGTGTAAACATATGAATAAAAGGAATTATTGTGGGAGAGGAAACTTGTTTTACTACTTGGTTTTGACTATTGGTGAATGCTTGAGAACAACTTTCTATTTTAGGAATATTAGAATCTACTATGTGATCTAGAATATTCTGAATCATTTATTAAATTTTTAAGGTTGTCCACAATAGGAAATATTTATCTAGCTAAGGGATCAATACTTATGTAGTCTTGAAGACCTTCTAAATCCTTATCCGATTGTTTTATCTTATCTTCATGGACATGGGAAATAGTAGCCTCCAATTCCACATGAATGTTAGGTAGGGTTGAAGTCATGGGTAACATAGGCTTAGGTATGGATTGGGTAGAGGAAATACCTTGTGTGAAAGAGTTATAAGACTTAGGCTCAATACTAGTTGTGATTGCAACATGGGAAGCTATAAGTATCAAACTATGTCTCATAGGGGTATTAGCAATAGGACACCAAGACATGAATCTCATAAAATTATTATGAGTTTCAAAATACTTAAATGTACATGTAAGGAACATTAAACACAATGAAGTCACAGAAACAAAAATAAATCTACAAGTACAAAACCTAGAAACACATAGGGAAAATATAGACTTAGGAAAAACTAACTGGACAAGGGCGTTGGGAACCCTAGACTAGTAGGTTAATTTTAGTGATTTCAAAATCCAAATATGTTCTACAGTGTCTGGGGATTGTGGTCTATAACTGTTTAGGTTTGATAATAGGAAAATTTCCATAAAATTTCAATTTTTGCAATATGGAAAACACAATTTTATATACAATTTTTCAGATTTTTCAGTGGTGGTGGGTTGTTATTTAGAAGATAATGCATTACTCAGAGGGGTGCAAAAATATGATTTCAACAGAGGAGAAGGTTTCATTGGGGGTTTGTTTCCCAGACACTTTCTTCATTACAAAAAGAGGTATGTGGAGGTATTTCATGGATTGACTCTGTTAAATATGCATGATTCCTCTTCTTTCCTGAATCAAGCCCTCAACAAATATCACCATGAGTTTCATTTGGAAGAAATGAACCAGTTTAGAAGGAAGTATCAAGCAATAGCCTTTCTTAAAACTCTTCAATGTTTTTAAGGACTGCAAGTTTCTACTAGGCCACTCATTTGTAGGAACAACATATTGGTTCATCAAATTCTAGACATAAATGTTACTCTTCATTCTCAGGGAATAGCAGCAGGGAAAATGCAAGTGTTTTCACAAGAAATTCAAGATGAAAATTCAGTTTATTATCCTCATAGGGGAGGTGTTAAAATAGGTTCCTTTTAATAGAGTTTACTTATAGTTATAGATATAAAGTTTGGATATTATCATGGGTTTTTTGTAAATGATCATCATGATCAGGGCATATATGGCAAAATCAATACTGGGTTTTGTATAAGGGATCTGATCGAAGAACAAAGGGGTTTGTAATTAGGAGGATTGTAGGTAGTATTAGATAGATTAAGTTCATTTAGTAATTTATGAGCTACAACCAGAGGTTTTCTTTTTGGTTCTTTCATGTCGGTATGCTCTTCAGAACCAGTTTTTGTACTACATTATTTATATAAATATAATATATAGTGGCTTGCCACTTTCACCAAAAAAAAAATGTAGTCCAAATGTAATTTTTTAGATTTTAAAGTGCAATAATTTACTAATCCTAATTTGAAAAATCTAGAAAATGAATTTTTTCTCTTTTAAAATAACAACAATGCAACTTTTCACTTTTTCAACATGCATATGCAGAAATGAAAAAATCAAACACCTTCAAATTTATTTTCAAACTTTATGATGACCTAATGCAGATTTTTTAATACAATTATGAACTAGATATACCTTGAAATTATTGAAATTAACCCTATTTGTGTTTTTAATAAAAGAAGCTATGCAAATTTTGACTTTTTTAATGCTTTTTATGAAAACTATGTATGCATAAATGATGAATTCACACAACCTAAGATTATACTTAGATTTTAAAATGATATGCTTCAAATTTCAAATTTTTTTAAAGTGCATGAAAAGTCAGGTTCACCAAAATATTTAATTAAAAAAAGGATCTAGATCTTAAATCACACTTCTTCCAATATGACTGTGGACACAAATTGTACCCCCTTGGAGATAGTACAATATGTGGTCTAATTTGGTCCTATTTTAGACAC
Source organism: Sequoia sempervirens (assembly GCA_007258455.2). Lineage (NCBI taxonomy): Eukaryota > Viridiplantae > Streptophyta > Pinopsida > Cupressales > Cupressaceae > Sequoia > Sequoia sempervirens. The sequence goes on from VDFB02252379.1 coordinate 126,891, forward strand.
CCTTGCATTAATCACCCTTTAAAACAACATTTATAGGCCCCTAAGACTCATTATTTTGGACTTTAAGGCCTATTCCACTCACAAATCATACAAATCCTGGAAAATAACATTCAAATCATTCAAATTCTAGAAAACCCACCTCAAAAACCCCTGGTGGGACTAAGTCACCCAGGGTGGAGACTTAGTCCCTTTTGGGGGATTTTTCAATTTTGAGGGGGAAACAACTGACTTAATTCAAAATTCTTATGGATGTCGGCCTGTGAAGTCAAAATAATGAATAATTAGGTCTAAATGCCTATAAATATATGTTTTAGGTCATTTTTCACAACATTAAGTCATTTTCCACAAACAAATTCAAGAGTCAAGTGTTGAGTATCTTCCACAAGAAGATTTATTAGTCTACAACAAATTTGAAGCTTTAGGGTAGCCAGCTAGGGTTTTTGTAGGTCTTCAAGCTCACTTTTTGTCCAAGATATTGCATTGCAAAGGGTTGATCATGGATGCCTATGGAGAATCATGGATAAATCTAGGTTGAGGAGATGCAACTAGCCATCAAATCAATCCTAAGGACTTGTTTTCAAAGTGGTTTCATCTTCCATTTTCTCTCTATTTTTAGCCTAAGGAAGGTTTACATGTTATTAAGATTCATTTCTAATGGGATTTAGGATCTCTTGGAATGAGTTTTACATCATTCTAGTTTCATTTATGCATCTTATTCTTGCATGTTAGAATAGGGTTGCATCTTATGTTAGACTTCCTAGTCTTAGACACACCTAGGGCTAGGTTTTTATGCAGCTTTCATTATCTCTTTCAAGGTTTAAATACCAACTAGGCGTTTGACCAAGGTAAACCCCCCATTAGAAACCAAATTATATTTTGTTTTGTAGGTATTTTAACATATTTGGACTCAAGTTTTCGTTAGAAAACAAAGTGCAGATTGAGGGCTTTTGTTTGCACTTTTGGATTTTCAAAAAAGCCAAAGTGGACTAAGTCACCAACAATGGATACTTAGTCCCACTGCACCTTTTTGTCAAAATTTTCTGCAGATTTGGATACCCATTTGGCTAAAACAGGCTCTGAAGCAGTTTACCAAATTTGGGACTAAGTCGCCTAGCTTGGCGTAAGTGTCCCAGTTGACCAAAAAATTAGATTTTTTAGGATTTCAGAAAAACTTCAAAAATACCCATACTAGGACTAATTTTCCACCCTGGGCGACTTAGTCCCAATACACATTTTGCATCAATATTTTCATAATTCAATTTTCAGCTTCTTAAGTTACTGTTTGTTTCAGTTACTTTTTTGTTTTAGTTTAGCTATCTTTTGCTGCATTCAAATCATTAGCATTAGCATCATTTACTTTAATGGAAATTATGGATAGCATTATATTTTTACAATGTTCATTTTCAGCATTAATTCCTAGTTCATTTAGATCATATTCATCAGAAAATGCAAACAAAAACCTCAAAACATCAAATGAAACAGGGTGAAGCCACATAAGTGGTTTACACTTTTGAAGAGGAAGGAAATTTTGAATTTTTCCCATTCCTCATATCAAATGGGTTCGGCCGAACCCTAACGTTCGACCGAACCATTTAGATGGTTCGGCCGAACCGATGAAATCCCCTATTAAAAAATCATACTAGAGTGGGTTCGGACGAACCTAGGTTCGGCCGAACCCTTTTAGTATGGCTAAAACAAAAAAACTTTCATTTAATTGCTTTTTTTAATTGCATGTATTGGTGGTTCGACCGAACATGAACCCTAGTTCGACTGAACCTTTCCAAGATGTTCGGCCGAACACCTGTTCGGCCGAACCCCTCTTTTTTCACCCTTGGTTCCTAAGGCACCAGAATTGTTGAAAATATTGTGTTTCGAAGCTCGATTTCAGAATGAAAATGGAGAAGATCTCAAAAACCCAACTAGTATCGAGTTCCCCTCAAAATGAGCTATCCAACGAATATAATTTTAGTATGTTTTGATTATATTATCTATCTGTTTTTTAAGTTTTATTAAATATAGGTTTTTCACTGAAAACAAAACTCTCTGTTCTGCACAAGTGGAAAAATAGAAGATTATCAAAAAAATTTAAAAATATGAGTGCACCAGATATTGGAGTCCTTGATCCAACAAAAAAAAAAAAATTCGATACATACAGTAAAAGTTATGCGTTATACGGTCATGTTATGTCGAATTGTAATTGATTTGACTTTAAAACTTGATAAAGAAAAAATATTCAATAAAAAACTATCTAACCAAGTGGAAGCACTAGATATTGGAGTTACAAATCTAAATTTGAAAGAATTGGAATTTTATCTTTCAAGGAAAAAAAGTTATGTTATACGGTGGCCACTTTTTAAAATGTTGTTTTTGAAAAAACCAATTTTCGTGGGAGATGGAAAGAAGTGCAATCTGATTCCAAAAAAATTGAAAAAAATATTTTTAAAGACAAAATATGACAAGACTCTAGTTTGCATCATCTTCAAATTCTTTACGGTTTAATCGCTATAGGTGCCCGAATGTGGAGATTGTGTTAAAAAAAAAAATATCAGTGTCCAGTTAGGCCAAAAAGTGTAAACCACTATTGTGGGATCACCCAACAATTAAAACTTTGCTTCACTTTAGAAAAACTATATCGAATTTGATTTCTAGAAGTTAGATAAAAGGATTTTTTGAAAACTAATGAATTTGTGTTGTAGGATGTGATTCCTAATGTTATGGTTTTGTAGATAACTACACTGGGGGCTTCATTCTCCCATCTTTTGAATATCCTTTTATGAAATAAAATGCACTGTTTAGAGTCCTTTAGCTTACATATGCACGTAGAGTCATATGGGCACTAAAGTGGGGGCTAAATGTGGACATGAAAATTTTTCAATTTCGAGCAGGAAAACAACCGACTTAATTCAAAATTCTTATGGATGTTGTCCTGTGAAGTCAAAATAATGAATAATTAGGTATGAATGCCTATAAATATATGTTTTAAGGTCATTTTTCACAACATTAAGTCATTTTCCACAAACAAATTCAAGAGTCAAGTGTTGAATATCTTCCACAAGAAGATTTATTAGTCTATCTATAGAAAAGTTGAAGCCTTAGGGTAGCAAGCTAGGGTTTTTCCAGGTCTTCAAGCTCACTTTTTGTCCAATATATTACATTTCAAAGGGTTGATCATGGATGCCTATGGAGAATCATGGATAAATCTAGGTTGAGGAGATGCAACTAGCCATCAAATCAATCCTAAGGACTTGTTTTCAAAGTGGTTCCATCTTCCATTTTCTCTCTATTTTCAGCCTAAGGAAGGTTTGCATGTTATTAAGATTCATTTCTAATGTGATTTAGTATCTCTTGGAATGAGTCTTACATCATTCTAGTTTCATTTATGCATCTTATTCTTGCATGTTAGAATAGGGTTGCATCTTATTTTAGACTTCCTAGTCTTAGGCACACTTAGGGCTAGGGTTTTATGCAGATTTCATTATCTCTTTCAAGGTTTAAATACCAACTATGGGTTTAACCAAGGTAAACCCCCCATTGGAAACCAAATTATATTCTATTTTGCAGGTATTTTTGCAAATTCGGATCTGGGTTTCTATCAGAAAACAAAGTGCAAACTAAGGGCTTCTATTTCCACTTTCAAATTTTCAGAAAAGCCAAAGTGGACTAAGTCACCAACAATGGTGACTTAGTCCCATTGCACCTATTTTTTAGAAGTTTCTACAGATCTGGATACCCATTTGGATGAAACAGGGTCTGGAGCAGTTTACCAGATCTGGGACTAAGTCGCCCAGCTTGGCATAAGTCTCCCAATTGGCTAGAAAATTAGATTTTTTAGGATTTCAGAGACATCTGCAATCTTCATTCCATCCTTCATCAGTTTCCAAGTGCACAATTTATATTTAGCATCTTTATCTTATTCTTTATTGCATTTAGTTTATCATTCTGCATATCACAATGCATTTTCAAACAACTTGCATTTCTTAGATTTTACATTAATAATTCATTTCCTTCATAAATTCATTGTATCAGGACATTGCATTTAGGCATATTTTATTCATACTTGTATTATTTTTGAGTGGGGACATTGCCCATTTTGGCCCATCTCTCTCCTTTTAGGTGAAAAACCCTAGAAGTGTTAGAGAGCATTAGGGAGCTGAAATCTTTGTCCACAATGACACATTTGGAGGATTAAAAGTGATCTCAACACCCATTTGGCTACAAACCTCAATGGGAGTTAGAATGATGGATTAGGGTTTCAATCCTTTGTTGTGAGATGATTTTTATTCGATTAATTGACTATAAATTGACTGAATTCAATAATGCAATGATGTTCCTAGTTTAACTATGAAAATGTAGTAAACTATTGAGATTTCTAGAAAACACAAAATAGACAAACAAAAATAGGGTTCATAATATAAGAGGGCAGATACAAAATAATTTGGTATGCAAATTTGTGCCTGAAATAGTTGGACAGGGGTATTGGGCAACCTAGATTGGGTAACAACTACTCAAGATTTGATTTCACTCTCCTTTTCTCTTGATCTACAAGTTCTCTTCTAGGATCACTGTTGAAACTTCATCTATCACTGATAAAATCCACTTTCATTGACTTGATGACTTGTAGGGATTGAATGCATGAATGAGAAATTAGTCTTCAAATATTCCTCCAATTCACTTCAAATTTGTAACTTTCACACATGAAAGAGGGGTAAGGGTTGTGTCATATAGGGGCTTTCCTAAGTCAAACCCCATTTTGGTATTTCTACCTCCATAATGGCTATGATAATTTATAAAGAGAGCTTACCCTTGGTTGGGTAGAGGCTAAATGATAAATAAGTGATAAATTGATCATTTCTACAACTCGCCACTTAGATCTGCATTCCTTGATGGACTAAATATTGCAAGTATGAGTAGTTGGTGTTTTCATTGATGTTAACAAGATTGTGTTGCCATTGATGAGAAAAATATTGTTGCAAGAGTATGTGTAGTTCTTGGTCTTGTCTATGTTGTTACATTAATGATGCTTTGATTAGTTGCATTATGTTGTCATTAGCAAGCTACTAGTGTCAACCTCTAATGTTGCTTTTGATAAGATTCTATCTATGGATATATGATTGAAGATGTGATGAAGATGATGAGGATGTGTTTCTGGTGCTTCGTTTCCAAGTGCTTTTGAGAAAATTTGATGAAAAGAGGAAACGATGAGTTGCAGTGGTGTTCTGGTGTTGCTTCACATTTCTTCTAGGTTGAATATATCTGATTATGTGTTTTAGATATGTTGATCAAAGGTGTTGTATTCAAAATTTAGTGTGTTGGATCACTGTGCAAATAAATTTGTGTTCATTAGTGTGTGAACTGTGTATTGTAGAGGTGTTTGGGAGAAATTTTTTAGTTCTACATTTCTCCATAGTTTGTTTTCAGGTCTTATGGATTTGGAAGTGTGTTGACAGTGTTGGTATCTTTCTTCAGCTAAATTTGTTCAAGTTTTAGTGCTTCAGAAGTTAGTTTCTTAAGTTATAATGTATGGTAGAGTTGTTTGAGTGTACTAGGTGTGTACATTCTTTAGGTGAAAGTTAATGCGAAGGATTTTGTTAGATTTTAGGGTATTTGTGGAATATTTCAGATTGTGTTCAGGTGACATTTATTTTCTATGATTTTTTGTTGGATCAAAGGAAGCGTGTACTTAAAAGTTTGATGGTTTTTACATGGGTGATGACTAACCTTGGGTGTTTACACTACTTTCAAAAAATTTGGAAGCATGGTGTGGCATGTAAGAGTGGATTTAGGTCCTAGCTAAAGTGTGTTGTGGTTTTCCTTCATTTATTTCCACCACAGGAATATTTTGGTGCCAACCTAATTTGAATTTGCACGATTGAGGTGCATTGACGACCTTGGATAATGATTTCAAGGTTCAAAGATGATATAAATATGAGTTGAGTTTTTGAGGGATGTGAATATAGATAAATATGATGTGAATAATGTGAATTGCATAGTGCTAGAGTGAAAATTTGAGAAGTGCAGTATGAGCTTTCATGAGTTAGATTACTAAATATAGTGAGCAAAAGGTGTCTACAATTCTTTGGTCAAGCTGCAAAGGTGTTGGTGATATTGTGGTAGATTTCTCTATTGCATTGAGATGGGTTTCTCTTTGTAACACTCTTCTCTATCTTCTTTTCTATTCTGGCAATGATCCCTTCTTTCTTCTAGGTAGTGTGCCCTCTGACAATGAGCCCTATTGTATTCAGTCTTGATATTACTTTATATTGTGAGTTAATCCTCATCATGGTTTTTCCCATCTTGGGTTTTCCACATAAATCTGGTGTCTCTTTGTGCATGGTGTTGATTTTATTTAGTTTTTGTTATTTTCTTTCAAGATAAAACATTCTAACAAGATCAAGTGTTTGTTACTCATAAACTTGACCCTTCCCTTTTTCAGCTATCTTTCCTTATGTTCCTTATTCATTTTATTTAAATTCATGTTCACGTGGTTTTTTGTTGTACGTCTCAAACTTTGGCAGGGTTTTCATTAGTTTCTCTAACCACCCGCTTTATCACCTGTATTGTTATTTATTTGGCTAGGCGATGTTTTATGACTTTATCCTAACCCATTGTTTCCTTAAAAAGGGGCTATATGTTTGTGAATAACTCGTGTGATGAGTTATCATATGTCAGAAGTTACCTAGTAGCTTACCTAGCAAGTTATATTTGAGGGTGGTATTTTTTTAATTATTTGGAACCCAAGCAGTATTTTATTAGGTTACACGAACTACCCATTTAGCTACCTAGAAGCTTTTTAGTAATTGATGGAATGACATTGAGTTTGATTCATAAAACCAGTGCATTATGTAGAGAAAGAAACCAACATTTTCAGATATGATATGAACAAGAGTAAAAAAATCCATGCATACAAGAGTACAGAGATATTAAAACGATATTTTATTATATATATGTGTATACGTATTTACATTACATCGGCACTACAAAATTGTTCAATTCGATTACCAAGTAGATATCAATAACAAAAGGAAAAGGGGGGAAATTCTTGTTCAGACACACAAAGCAAACATCAGGACTCAGATGCCCTCAACCACAATCTAAAGGCGTTCAAGCTAAGCAGGGGATAAAAGGTTATCATGTGATTGCAGGAATTGGGCAAAGAGCCATGTTGTTCCCTCAGCACACACCCCGTTTGGAATGGGGACCTTCTTTTTCTTTTGTCTTGCTGGATCGTTTGGCCGCTGCCTCGTTTTGCATCCCCCCTCTCTTTTTTGGTGTCCTGGATGGTCAGCATACCTCTGAAGTCTCATCTTAAGTTGACCATGTTTTTCCCCTTCAATTTTGCCAACTCCTGGTGCTTTGCAGAGTCTCCTTCATAGTTTGCCTCTGCCAACGGCCTTGGAGTCTGCCGGGTTTTCGCCTCGACTTCGTCGTTCCAAACGGCAGAAGGCTTCTACCTTCCCGGCCCCCGGGACCCGGCTCGCTGTTTTTGGTTCGGTGAAACTTGTAATGTTTCTCAGCTACCTTCGCCCCTTTTGGGCCCGAACCACTGGACTTCCACTCCCGGAACTCTGTGCGGACTTCACCATTCCCGACGAAAAATCATTGACGGAACTCCGCCCTCTGGGCCCCGAGTTCCCCTTCGCCACCGATGGTTTCCAAAATGAATTTTAAATGGTTGTCATCTCGCATCTTTCCGGCCTCCCGGCCCCAGGCCTCCCGCTACCGTCCATGAATTTGAATTCACCAACCAAATTGTTTGTCGTACTTGCATTTAAGGAGGCCATTAATGGCAGGGGGTATAAATGTTAGATCCCAACCTATCATATTCACTTGTCAGGTTTGTAGAGAGGGATCAGGGAGCTTTCCAGAGGAGTCCAATGCCTCCATTGACTGTCATCCTCGCGTCTGTGACTATCACTTGTCAATCCTTATTAGATTTCACGCCTCCTCTCATCGAATTCCTGAGGTAGGTTTTCCGTTTGCCTTCTCGAGATTTTTTTATGCTTTTAATGTCTAAAATGATGAACAACATGGGATAAAACACTTTTAATTGACAAAACATGACCCAACGCCTAAAACCCATACTTTAGAATCTTCAAGAAACCTCCTCCGCTCCTCGTAGGATTGATCCGGAGCTTAACCCGTGCATGGCCATTCTTCGCGCAGGGGCATTCGCCTCTCTTGGGCCCGGACTCTTCTTTCACCAGCGGGACTTACCAAAATAATCATCCTTTTCAAAACGGCCACACCATCTCCCAGGCCTGGATCCTCGGGTTTCCGCCGACGGTTCGTCGTATCACGTCACAAACTTAAACTCTAAAAATTACCTCCATTTTGGCCTCCCGGGCTCACGCCCCCGGACTTCCGCATCTGGGATTCTGCCAAGCTCCTGCCGTTCTCGAACGGCGAAAGAACCTCGTCTACCCGAGCCTCAAGGCCAGCCCTGTAAATTGTCGTTTGGCGCTAACAAATTATCGGCCGCCCACCAAGAACCCAGGTCCTGATCCGTGGACTTTTGTGTCTGAAACTCCACGGGGTTTTCGCCATTCCCAAACGGCGGAGTTGACTCGTCTGCTCAAGATCTGAACTCCAGGCCTCATTTTTCTGTCTGTTCCTGAGCGCAAGCCCACCTTCTGGCACCTCACCGGGACCCAATTCGTGGACTTCCGTCCACGGACTTCCACGGGAGCTTCGTCATTTCGAACGGAAATCCATTGGCATCCTTCCACCTCTTGGACCCCGAGCCTCCTTTTTTCGCGAGGATTCCAAATCATAGAACTTTACCGTCCTTGACCTCGTCGAGCTCCGCCATCCGGAGCTCCATCCCATATTTGTCGTTCCAAGAGGGAGAAGTGCATACTCCTTTCCAGCCTCTGAGCTCTGCCCTCCCACTCGCTGTTGACCTTAACGAAAAAATCAAGCGTCCAACCTTGATGTCGGGTCCGGTCCGTCGGGCCACCTCCAGACTTCCGTCCGACGATCACCGTTTTGAACAGAAAAATAATGACGGCTTCCCGACTCCTCAGGCCCGAACACTTTAAAATTGCAAAATTACCAGCCGCCCTTAGACCCACCGGGTCCTGGACCCCGTAGTTATGTCCCTGAAACTCCGTTTTTGCTCGGGTGTTCCAAACGGCTAACCCCGGATGGCTTTCCGGCCTTGTACCTTTGGATGCTCCCAAATCAATCCAAATGACCTCAAATTTGAAATCTAATCTCGACCCACGTGCTCAAAATTCAACCCTCTACGCTACAAGCCTTTTAAACCATCAAAATTTGGTTGGGAGAAATCTCCTTGATTGCTCTACCCCGTTTGCCCTTCCAAGATAGCATTCCTGCCAGGGAAGTTCAGGCCTCCGGGTCCGGATTGTCTAAAAGCCCTCAATTAAAAGACTAATGACATCTAGAAGTAAAAGTATGATTGTATGAATGATAAAATGTCTAAAGTTGATTTTGTCTATGGGATTTCGACTAACATCAAAGCTTTCATGATCAATTGCACTGACTATGCCTTTGCTTGCAGGATATATGGAATCGGGTGCAGGACCCTCGGAGGCAGCTGCGGAAAAGGACAAAGGAAAGAAATCAGGCAAGACTCCTCATGAAAAAAAGGACAAGGACCAGATGAAGTTCTAGTTCCAGGGTGAACCTCTATGATCAAAAATCACCATGGACTAGAAAGAAATAACAGACACTAATATTGGCCAAGTTGATATTGATGAGTTTACACAAAGGATCTGAATCAACCCAACCAAGAATGCAAGACTGATCAGGAAAAGTGGAATTGAAAAAGTTGTAGGCTTCCCCCCATCTCTCATTGCCCCCGAGCTAGTCATGGCTTGTCAGCAGGCATATCAAATCAAGACAAGGACCATCGTCAACAGGGATGGTAATATTCTAGCGAATATGTCAGCTAAAGGCATTACAAAGACCTTCCACATTCCCACCTTCATCGAGATGGAGACGCCTACCATAGAGGAATGCAAAGAAACATGGGATGACAACCCGACTGGCTGCAAGAAGTTGATAAATCAGCACTGGCTCAAAGAGAAACGGGGCAGCACTACGAAGGTTCCTCAGGAACTCTTTCGTAGTGATTTTCATGAAGATTACCATGACTTAGTCACTATGCTAAGTAGGGTGATGGGTCTTCCTACTGCTACCTTCTTTCAGGAGTGGATGGTGTACTTCATTGAACAAATCCTCCGCAGGAATGAGGACGTCACCACAAAATCCACGTTCTACTAGGGAGGCATAATAAGCGACTGCTTTCATGAGCAGTTCATCAATTTCAAGAAAATTTCCAAGTTCTACATGACCTCATATCTCGTCTACTCCTTGGCAGACTAGAGATAGTACAATGGGTTGTTTGTGGCACCCAATGAAGAGCATGGTTAAAAACTGAAGGTCTATGACAAGTACCCCCAGCTCTAGTTCTGGAACTTTAAGAAAGAGTACTGTAGGGTCAATGATTCCTTCATTGGTCACATCATCTAACTGCTTGGAGGGGATTTTGAGAGAAGAGTCTCTCACAGTGTGCGGGTGTTTCTGAAACAATACGCCTTCATATTCCTTCAATTCCCTAAGTTTACCTACATTCGCGCTCAGGGTTTCATTGAAAGACCAAACAAACTACCCCGGTACCCCAACGACCAGATCATCCTATTGGAACTTTCCCAGTAGCTCCAGCACATACAGTCAGTCTTCAGCTACAAACACTTGGCAGGAATCTCCTATCCCTTGACCCTTGGTCGAGGCATGTACAAACTGCAAACTTCCCAGTAAGCTGGGAGTTCAAAAAAGGAGCTAGTGGAATTCTGGGCAAATTGTCAAGATGACAAGTGCTGGAAAGGCATTACATTCGGATGACTGTGTGCTTCATAAGAAGGGTGCAACCATTTCCCATACCCGATTAGGTTGAGGAGGACGAAAGCACCGTAATGGACCCCAGATACCCCACAGTCACTAACTTGTCGATACCAACAATAGACTGGGATGAACAAGAGGTCGATGACCTCGATATTATAACCAAGTCGATCTTGGCCCATACCAAGGAGTGGGTTGATGGATAGGTAGCCCGACTGAAGGGGCAAGGGGTGACCTTGACATATGAAGGGCTCAAAAGTGAGCCAAGTGCCACGAAGGAGGCTATTTCCATAACTTTGATAGGCGGGACATCCAAGTCCCCTCCGATCACCAGATCTAAGAAGAGGAAGGAAACAGAGATGGAGCAGTCTCCAGATCCCAAGGTTTACTTAAGGAAGGACCCTGGAGGCTCACCTTCCAAAAGGCTTAAGCAAATAGGGGGCACCACGGAGCAGCCCGTGATCCAAAAGGAAGAAGCAAAGTGTACAGATCAATTAAAACCGCTTTTGGCTCTCCCTGTTTCAACTGCCCCATCATCTACCTCCCTAGCCATGGTCACCACATCGCCACCGACAGTGGACATCTCTGTCCATCTTTCCCCTTCACCTCCGACCGAGCCTATAATAGTAATTGATTCTTCCTCTACCATAACTACTCCTCCTTCCTCTGTTGCAATGTCACCTACCACATCACTCCCATTAGCTACTATAGCAGCACCGATACTTGTTTCTGCCTTGCCTGAGGCCTTCTCGAAGCATATGCAGAGTCTCCCCTCCGAGCTCTCCCAGATCCTTATGGACCCCACTCTTCAAGCTACCCTAGCGCAGGTGCTCGCTACTGCTAAACCCTCACAGCCCCCAGTAGAACCACCAGCTATGAAGGCCACCATGTTAATCTCTGAGGAGTGGGAGAAATGGGAGCAAGAAACCTCGAAGTCATTTGAGGAGGAGGCCGACAAATACCACGAGCACCCGGAGTATGAACAATGCACAATCGACAGGGTGGCCTACGAGGAAGAAGGAACAGGCTCTTCTGAGAGCAGGGATGAGGAGGAAGATGTCGATGGTAGGGTCATCGTGCAAGCCTTCGACGATGATCTTGAGGAAGAGATGGCCCAGTAGCTGAAGGGCACTAAAGAAGAGGCAGAAAGGTCGCCTCTTGCAGAAGAAGGGCAGCAACAAGAGGACAATCCAGGAGAAGATAAACTTGAGGGTGAGGCTCAAACTGTCAAGAGCCTCGAAATTGAGCAGCCCAAGGAGCGCGTGCACGAGGTTGAGAAAACTAAGGAAAAGAAGGGGGAGGAAATAGAGAAAGAAGAAATTCCTTGGAAGCAATTACCTACCAAGCCTCCCATCATGCGCCTTGTGTTCATCCAAGACTCTGATGAAGAGGAAGGAGATGCTGCTAAAATGGAAGAAAGGGCCCCTGGGGATAAGGAAAGAGAGGTCTTGGCCGGGAAGGGTGAGGGTGATCATGAATCACCTAAGCAAAATTCTGCTATGCCTAAATGGCTAGAAAGACAGCTTGAAAAGAAAACTCTTGTACCAAAGGACCCAAGAGCAAGGCTAAAGGCTATCTTAGCCCGAGCGCAGATCGCAACTCAAAAAGAGAAGAAGCCTAAGATTAGATCCAAGGTAACAATGGATGCTTCTGGGTCTTGGGCTATGCAGATAGCAACGCTTGTGGTAGGCCAGGCTGGTGTAAGCTACAACATCTCCACCCTTGATTTAGGAACTGCTACTAGGGAGCAAAAAGTGGGGCATCTTGAGGATTCAGTGGCTACAGTGGTTCACCTAATAAAACAAGACAAGGTTTTGAAGGATGAGCTCAAAGCACAAGTGGTCGACTTGATGAATTACATCCAATAGTGGTCCTCAATTGATGACCTACCCACCACATCTGTGGCTCCACCCCAACTATTGTCCAAAGAACAAATTGACAAGTTGGAGAGAAGAAAGAACTTGGACAAGACTATAGAGAGTTGGTTCCAACAAGTCTTGTACGTCAGGAACATGGGTATTAGTTGGGATGTTCGAACAGCCAACAAGTTCTTGGACCTACAACAGTCTCTTGAGAGCACGAGAAAGCTATGTACTAACTTCCCTGCCACGTACGACTCCACCTATCCAAAGATTGAGGCCATCCTCTAGTTACCAAAAGCCACATCGGAAAAGGGGCTTGCATTCAAAAAGGGACAATCACTGGCTGATGGATGTGTGGAGGCGAGATTTTGACAATTGGAAAGAAAGGTTGGAGAAAATAATGAGTAAGGTGGATCCAGACATCGAATGGATAAAGGAAATTAGGGTGGAATATGCTCGTTATCTCAAGATGATGACAGAGTATGACATGCCCGCAGTGCAAATGGATCCAAAGAAAATAAAACCTTACTTTCAGAAGAAGATGGAGGATGGAATGTCTGGTGAAATAACAGTGGAGTTCATGATTTTTGTTGTTCATGCCTTCAACCAATCAAAGTTGTTCAAAGATCAAGGCGTAAAGTATGATGAGGACTGGAAGAAGCTTGAAGATAATTCCAAAGAATGGAGCTACCAAATGCTGCGATATGAGATCATTGAGGTAGACAAGCTCCAGCCAGTCATTCTAAAATTCATGGAATATACAGCTTTAGAGAAGCAAGAGGACAGCCCTATTATCAATGAAGAGCCCCCAAAGGAGTAGCTACAGTAAAAGAGAAATCAATAAAAGACAAAAATGCTATACTGTCATCACTAAAGGACAAAATAGGGAAGGAGACAAAATGTAATTTTAAATTGTAATATATTGGGGGTTCGTGAAACCCTATTTTGTAATGAATCTTAGCCACACAATGAGAATTAATCTTGGCCATTCATTTAAATTTTTGGGCACTATAAATAAGGGTCTCCTCTCATTTGCAAAGGGAGTTGAGTTGTTGTAAAGACATGCTGCTAAAATTTCTAATGAAAATACATTGACTTGGTGCATTTTATAATTTCTTCGCATGTTTCATGGTTCAATCTCCATTGTTAGATGCTTTACTTAGATTTATATTGTTGTTCTAATTAGCTATATTCTTGCTTTGATATATTTTAGAAATGTTGTTACGTGGTTGTGAAAATTCCTGCTGTGTAGATACCTTCTTAGTCCATACTTTTTGTTGTTTGTTGCTGGTAAATAGCTGTGTAAAGTTAGTCTAGGCTTAAATTCAAAGTTGCTCCACACTTTTATCTTTTTTCATGCATGCATATGGTGAATGTAAGGTGAAATATTTGTAGACCTTAGAAGAGAGCACAAATTTCATGAGACTGTGAGATTTCTAGTTAAGTGAAATCTAGTTTTAACGAAGATGTCCATTGCAGGAACTCCATGATTACTGTTCACATTTGGTTGCAGGTCCAGGAACTTTCCATCTTCCCCGCTCTTTTTCCTTTTTTTTAAGAAATAGCCTATACTAAGGTTCATTGCACATTGTAAAGCCAAATTTGAAGAAACGTCGAAGTTTTGGACCGCTGTCTGAACCTATAGCAAAATGAAACTTGACCTCCATCTTAGAAACTTCAGATTTGAAGATACACCTCATATCCAGCTACGTAAGTCTGCCTTGTGATTACCAGCAAAATCACATCAACATCAACTGAGGAGTTCCATGCAAGTCATGACCTGACACCCAAGAGACCTTGGGGAGGTTTTCAGCAACTTGCAGTTGGAGATTTTCTTTCAAGAGAGGTGCACCTATGCATTGCCTATGTTGAGAAAGTGTGCAAGACACCCATCAATAGAACTGGTGCTAGAGGGAGGGCTGACACATTGGGAATACAAAGCTAAAGGTTGGAAGTGATTCATTTTATGCCCTCCTCCTCCTAACGCCATCAACAGAACTAGTGCTAGGAGGGCCTTGTGAAGCCGAATTGAATCGAATCGTTCTCCTGGAAAGATTTCAAAGAGTTCTATGGTCGACACCAAATAAGGGAGAATTCCAAGAGTTGCAGCCCCCTTCAAGGGAAAGAAGAGCTAAGGGAAGTAGCGCTGCTTCTTCCTCTTCCTACGTTCCACCCACTTCCCTTCCACCTTCGCCCTCATTCTGCTTGCATTCATCTTCCACCTGACCACTCGAAACTGCATTTTTGCTCCCCATCTTCGGCAACCAGGGAATTATTTCTCTCCCGGCCCTTCCAGCCCAAGGTAGAGTCCAAATAGCCACAGCTTAGGTGCAGTCCCAGACTGTTGTTCTATTGCAGGTGCAATCCCAGATTGTTGTCCCTCAACAGCGGGTATCACCCCTGCCTCCCACCATGGCTTGGTTGGCACAGAATCCTTCGCTAATACACTTCGCCGCTTATCATGATATGCCTAAGAATCCGGAAGGCTTTTGTTCAAAATTCAGTCCTCGCGACCCACAAAGGACAGTAGAAGAGCACATAAAAATATTCGAGACAACAATTATCGAAATGCAGGTTGATCATGAAGATGTTGCATGCCTCATTTTTCCACATTCGTTGGATGAAGAAGCCTTCTATTGGTACATCAATCTTCCAAGGGGATCTGTCACCTCATGGAACCTAATGAAGAATGCTTTCCTACAAAAATATAAGATCCCTATTAGCCCCTCGGAGTTATATAGGCAGTTTATGTCCATCAGGAGGGAATTCAACAAACCCATTGGATCCTTTAATGACTGTTTTCATCGTGCCTTCACAAGGCTCCAAGACCCATACCTCCATAATGATGTCGCAGCCCTCCCAGTCTATTATGCAGCGTTGGACAACCTCACATTGGCCCTGGTAAAAAGGATGCGTCCGCCACCCGCCTCATTAGTGACGGCCTATACAAAGGTTGTTATTGCTAGTGCAGATTTGGGGCAGAATATCTCTGGCCTGCTGCCCTCTTTGGGACCAGTAGCTCACCCGATGCAAATTCAAGGGCTTAATCAGGCATTCACTCATCAAACCCCTCTTATGAACCAGATACCTCAATTGCCCATCGTTCCACACCTGGGACAGCCACTGAACTATGCACCTCTCGTGCCTTCCTATTTACAACCTCAACCATAGCACAACTATCCTCAGGCTGCCCAACAATAGCAAGTGTATTCTCAGCAGCCCCAGGCGCCATTGTACCTACCAGGGCTAGAATTTCCTCCAACTCATCAAAATCAGCCAGTGACCCCACCCGTCTTTCTCCAAAATCTGGTACTGCAACCGAGTAGCACTAGTAAGAAGGACAAACTCGAGGAGTTGACTGAGATGATAAAGAAGATGTCCACTGAGATAACGCACTTAAGAAATTAGAATAATCAATTACAGGCATCCCAGTGTAACCTCCAGGCCAATCTCAATCGAGAGAGCTGAGACAACAGGGATGGTAGGGACAACTGAGAAGCAAGCACCTCCTCCGAGCAGAATTATGATAGAGGACAAAATATGAATCAAAATTCTGAAAGGAGACCTTCTCAGAGGTAGAACCGCATGTGGAATATGAAGCCCAATAATGGAGGCATCCCTACCCCTCTTGATCAGTCAAACAACAATGAGAGAACAGCCAGTGGGGTGTACCTCACTGAGGCAACCTTGTCCAGATGGTGCCAAATTCACAAAACCAATAGGCACTCCAAGTTGGATTGCCCTGAATTCTAAATAGCTGTAGAAATTTTCCAAATCAAGATCCAAAATGCTGCTGATAGTATTGGTTGCAGAGACATCGTTCCTTTTGAGCCTTATGAATCCTCCTGTCTCGTGGTCAACCAGGCACCATTCTCGTGAAACGACCATAATTAGACCAAAGTTGAGCCTACCCATATTAAAAATGAAGTGCAGGAGGTAAGTAACGAACAAACCTTGGCTCAGCTTTTCAATTCAGTAGATAATGGCCCAGTAGATGAGGAGGAACCGTATATAGATGAAGTCCACATGTTCCATCAAAGATCCACTCCCTACTTCCTCAGAAATAGGCAGGCTAGTGGACCCTTTATAACTTCCACTCCAAATAATTTTACCACCCTGCCTGACCCTAATGCCAGCAATAACCTTGGGCTTCCCCATGTACTCACCCAATATTTCAACAAGGATGAGCCTCTAAATTAGGCACAGAATCAGCCTCAAGGCCAACCCCAAAATCAATATAGTCAAAGAAAGTTCCAACCTCCTAGCTCTGCAATAGGTCAATCCTTTGGCTCTAAAATTGAGCAAATGGGTGAATACGTGGCAGAAGAGTTCAAAAAAGTAAAAATTAGTGTCTTCCTTTGAACTACTCAAGGTCCCTATCATGAGGCATGCCTTCTTTAGGGTACTCAATGGGACCCCATCCTCCAGTACAACGCAGGAAACATTAGCTAAGAGAGTCACCTTTGAAGAGCCTAGGCAAGAACCTGTGATACAGGATGATACCGGGAAAAGGAAAGATGTTCCCTTAAATCAGCCTACGAGCAAACGACTAGAGAAAGAATTAGACCAGAACAATAGGCAGAGTTCTAAAGATCAACCATCTAGGTAGACCAAGGATAAAGCTGGTGATAAGAACAAGGGTCAAGTAGTTCACATAGATACGCCTATGGGCATCTTCCAAGGAAGACTGGAAACTCCCCCTTTCCTTACCACCATTCGGATATTTGGGAATAATTTGCACAACTGCCTGCTCGATTCAGGAGTGTCTGCCCTTGTCATGCCCCTGGCAGTATGCAAGGCCCTTAGGATTACTCCCACACCTTCTAGGAGGAAGGTAACCCAGTTGAACAAAACAAAGATCAACATTGTGGGAGAAATGAATCGGATCCTGATGCAAATTGATGTAGATCCGAGGATACAACAAGTCATTGATATTCAAGTAGCTAAAAATCACGATGCATATGGGATCATCCTAGGAAAAGAATTCACCAAAACATTAAATGGATATGCTGCCACGGACCATTCTCACATGTGGCTGCCACGGAAAGGGCTACCAAATCAAATCCGTGTTGACCACGAGCCTCGTATGAAATATATGATCATGGAATACAATAATCTCAACGAAGTGTTGTTTGTTGAGATAGAATTGGGAAATTACTGTCCCTTGGCCTGCCAAGATGAATTTGAACCTTAGGAGGGGTATGTCAAAGAAGTGCTCTTAGTGCAGTGCAGCCCTCCAACTGACTTTACTCAAGTACCTCCGAGTACAGAAATGATGGTAGAATCAAACGATAAAGCCGATGAAGGTGACAACTGGGGACTACTCAGTGGTTTCCAAGAATTCATGGAAAAGTGTGCCAGGGACCAACTCAGCTTGGGCGCCCAAATGAATTTCCAGGATCTCTTACTGCCAAATTGGTGCAGGATTCACAATGCCACCCATTCCGAATTTGATTGCTGCTTATGTCAAATAACAGTAGAGCATGTTAAAAAATTAGCTGCCCCGCAGAAGGAAATGCCAAAGGAAGTGTCGGCAGAACCACCCGTTTTTCAGTGCACTGAGCTAGAAAATTCCCCTAAGATTATGGAGGTAACCACCCAACCAAAAGGAAGTAAGAACTTAGTCGGACCTGAAGTCAAGGAACTTTCCAAATTTTGGACACTTCGATTTGATGGGTCCAAGTGAAAACAAGGAGCTGGTGCCAGGTTCAAACTCATCAGTCCAACGGGTAAGACCTTTCTTGCCGCCCATAGATTGCAGTTTTATTGCACCAATAATGTAGCAGAATACGAGGCGTTAGTCCATAGCCTTCTTATGGCCTGGAGGAAAAATGTCAAAATGCTGCAAGTTTTTGGGGATTCTGAACTCGTAGTTAAACAAGTTAGGAAATTGTATTCCTGCCATGATAGAAGACTTGCAAACTATAGGCATAGGGTTTGGGATCTCTTAGAAGGTTTAGATGCATTCAATATACAATTGATCCCTCGTGCTCAAAATTATACACCTGATGCCTTGGCTCAAGTAGTCAGCACTTTGCAACCCCTCTCCTTGTCCGGGCTTAAGAAATTCACAGTTGAGTTGACATCTACGTCGTCTGTCCTGGATAATGTTACTCACTTTCAGGTCTTCAATGATGAAAAACATATCCTTGAATTCATCACGAGTTCTGGTGTCTTCGCAGCCCAAATAATTGATGAAGTTGATCCGCAGGAGGCTAAGTTGGATATAGAGGGGGTTATTAACCTAAAAACCAACATGATTCCCAGAGGTATGGCTCAACTTGAGCGCATATTTTATTTGGACCAGATTAGAGATCATAATCGGCAAACGAAAAAAGAAACCATAAGCAACCAATGCAATGCTCACAACCTTGGGACAGCCGAGGAGATAAAGAATGTTTTTATTGGCAAAGTATGCATGCTCGAGGAAAAGAGGGGAATCATTGATGCTTTATGAAAGTATCCTGACGTGGTGGCATGGAGCTACAAGGATTTAAAGACTTATGATACATCCATCATCACGCACACCATACCTCTCAAGACAGAAGTGAGGCCATTCCACCAGCAACAGCGTCCTATTAACGCCTTATTGGAGCCCATCATTTACAAAGAGGTGCAGAAGTTGCTTTCGGAGAGGATCATCTTCCCAGTCAAGAATTCTACATGGGTGGCCAACTTGGTCCTAGTCAGAAAAAAGAATGGAGAAATCAGATTGTGTGTAGACTTTTGCAATTTGAACCGAGCTTCGGAGAAGGAAAACTATCTAGTAACTTCATTGGATGAAGTGTTGTAGATCGTCAACGGCTCCCAAATGATGTCTTTTCTCGATGGGTAATTTGGGTACAACCAGGTGATGGTGCAGTACGAAGACCGTCATAAAACAGCGTTCACCACTAAGTGGGGAACATTCGCTTACAGGAGAATGCCTTTTGGGCTCATCAACGCTGGCGCCACCTTCCAACGTGCCATGGATATCACCTTCAAAGATCTGATTAGCAAATGCATAATCATCTACATGGATGATTTAACTATGTTTTTTGAAAGGCGGAATGACCATGTTTCTGATCTATGCAAGGTGTTTCAAAGGTGCAGGGAGTTTGGAGTTTCACTTAACCCCAAGAAGTGCATTTTCGGCATAACTGAGGGTAGATTGCTCAGACACATCATTTCAGAATAAGGAATCTCCATAGACCCTGAACGTATCCAGTCTTTGCTGAAGATCCCACCACCAGGCAGCAAAAAGGAATTAAAATCCTTCTTCAGAAAGATCAACTTTGTCAGGAAATTCATCACAGGTTTCGCGGAGATTGTTAAACCCCTCAATGCTATGTTAAAATAGGATGCCAAAGTTGAATGGACTCCCGAAGCCAAGCAATCCTTTGAAAAAATCAAACGGGCCATTGTTGAGGCACCTGTACTAGTCAGCCTAGATTATCTAAAGTCGTTCTATATCTACTCATTTGCTTTAGAGCATTCTTGTGCTAGCATTTTGACTTAGAAAGACGATAAAGGAAATGAGCACCTAATCACCTTCATGAGTTCCCCCTGAAGGATGTTGAATTATATTACCACAATGTAGAAAAACAAGCATATTCCCTCGTCAGAGGGGTGAAGAAATTTTGGCATTATATCCTACGCAATAAAATGTTTGTCATTGTCCCCGACCTAGGAGTGAAAATGTTGCTTATGCAAAACGAACTAGGTGAACGAAGAGCTAAATGCGTCACTCTGCTCCAAGAGTATGATATGGAAATCCAACTGATGAAGCTGGTGAGAGGATAGGCACTTACCCGCATGATTGTTGAAGCGACAGCAGAGGTCGGACCCAAACTCACGGTGCAGCAATACTAGCTCGAGCATGTTTCCCCGGGACAATGGTACGAAAATGTCGTCTATTATTTGTTGAACCACAAGTGTCCGCCTCACCTGCAGGGAGTCCAGAAGCGTGCTCTTAGACTGAAAAGAAAAATTTATATGTTGCAGGGGTCCATTTTGTACAAGAGAAATCATGAAGGCATTTACTTGAGATGCCTTGGTAAGGAAGAAGTAGACTGAGTCTTAAAAGAGTTTCATGACAAATTTGGCACTGGCCGTGGATCCAGTCCTTCCACTGCACATCAAATATTGAGAGTGGGATATTATTGGCCAACTATCTTCAAAGATGCTCATTTCCACGTTCGCTCATATCGCACATGTCAAACAGCCGCCACCAAGGAGAAGAATGTTGTTGTCCCACTGCAGTCTGTGTTAGAGGTAAGGTTGTTCGCACAATGGGGCCTCGATTTCATCAGTCTGGTAAGCCCTCCATCATCTGCGGGACACAGGTACATTCTTACCACTACTGATTACTGCACTAGATGGAAAGAAGCAGGCGTATGTAAGCAATGCACAAATGAGGTAGTTACTAACTTTTTGGAAAGTTTCATTTTAAATCGCTTTGGTTGTCCTTATGCATTGGTGTGTGACAATGGACATGTATTTGCTTCATTAAAATTTGCTAGTTGGGCCTTCAATTATGGGATTTCCCTTAAGTTTTCATCTAATTACTACCCCCAAGGCAATGGCCTAGCTGAATCTACAAACAAGAACCTGATCACAGTAATTAAGAAACTGCTAGATAGGAATCCCAAGGACTGGCATACCTAGCTTCGTTTTGCCCTTTAGGCAGACCATACTCACCACAAGGCTTCCCTTGGAAATTCCCCATTCCATCTTGTTTATGGCCTAGAGCCCATATTTCCTATCCATCTGAAGATTCCCACTCTCCAGTTTATCAACGACTTTTATGAGGGAGGATATCGTAGAGAAGCTCAGTTAGCTGAGCTCTTCCATTTAGAAGAAGTATGAGACTGTGCAATAGAAAAATTTTCCAAACATCAGGGCGTGGTTAAGAGATGGTTTGACTGCCGAGCTAAAATCAAAGCCTTTAAAATTGCAAATTTGGTCATGTATTGGGCAAGGCCCATGAAAAGAAAGGGGGACACAACAAATTCGACAAGCTTTGGGTTGGCCCCTTTCAAATAGCTAAAATTTTGGGAGACAATGCTTTCCGCCTAAAGACCTTAACTGGTGAAGACATCCCGTTGCCAGTCAACGAGCAGCACCTAAAGCATTACTTCCAAGCCTGAGCTCTCTCGAGCTCTTCCTTGTAAATATTTGTATATAGGTTAGGGTAGGTTTCCTTTTTGGTTTTCTTGCGGCTTGTTGTTTCTCATCACTCTGTTTGCCTGTTCCTTGGCTATTTTGTTTCGAAAGGGATGTTCTTCGTTCCCCTCGCGGTGGTCATGCTCGCTTGACGAACGGTTCGCTTTGTTGTCCATCCTTGGTGTTCTTCGGCTAAACATTCATTCCTGACTATTGGTCTCTAAAAGCTGCCTAGGAATGATTTCCTCATTTGAACTCTGCTTTAGAACTCGACCCTTGGTTGGATCTCTTTACACACATCTCAGATCTCACACAAAACACATATTAATCATTTCTAAAGGATAGTACCATGACTGCTATGACACCCTAGTGAGCGAAAAATCTTAAGTCTTCTCCAGTGACTACTGTGATTCCCAAACCCATAGTAGGCTTCATTGCTTACTCGGTCGAACAAAAGATAAGTGAGAAAATGGACATTGAATGAAATATCAAAACAAAAGAGAAAAGGAATTCTGAAAAACTAAGCGACCGCATGGGTGTGCGGATAACTCTACCAGGGCTATGGACGCCCGTCCGGTAGTAGAGCAATATTTGTGGGATCGCAGCGACAACTCCATCGAGGCTATGGATGCCTAACTGACAGCGGAGCAATGTCCAGGCTACTTTTGGTGTTGGACGGTTTATGTAGCTTGCTTGGTTGGATTAGCAGTCATTAGTCACAGGTCCTGCAGAAAGGAATGAATTCACTACACACACTTCTGAGATGTCCTATAGACTGACCCAAGTAAGGATCCTGTTCTCCTAGTTCACCTTTGGAAGTCCACTCCTGGTCTGCGAAACCAGAGATTCTGGGTCTTGGATGAATTCTTACCCTTAGAACGCTCGAGATTGTTCCCCAGCAGAGTCTCCATTTGTTGTGCCCTCAGCACACACGAAAGCCACATGGGGAAAGGGGCTTGCATTCAAAAGGGACGATCACTGGCTAATGGATGTGTGGAGGCAAAATTTTGACAACCGGAAAGAAAGGTTGGAGAAAATAATGAGTAAGGTGGATCCAAACATCGAATGGATAAAGGAAATTAGGGCAGAATGTGCTTGTTATCTCAAGTTGATGACGGAGTATGACATGCCCGCAATGCAGATGGATCCAGAGAAAATAAAACCTTACTTTCAAAAGAAGATGGAGGATGGAATGTCTAATGAAATAATAGTGGAGTTCATGAGTTTTTTTTCCCATGCCTTCAACCAATCAAAGTTGTTTAAAGATCAGGGCGTAAAGTATGATGAGGACTGGAAGAAGCTTGAAGATAATGCCAAAGAATGGAGCTACCAAATGTTGCGATACAAGATCATTGAGGTAGACAAGCTCCAGCCAGTCATTCTAAAATTCATGGAATATACAGCTTCAGAGAAGCAAGAGGACATCCATGTTATCAATGAAGAGCCCCCAAAGGAGTAGCTACAATAAAAGAGCAATCAGCAAAAGAAAAAAATGCTATAGTGTCGTCACTAAAGGACAAAATAGGGAAGGAGACATAATGTAATTTTAAATTGTAATATATTGGAGGTTCGTGAAACCCTATTTTGTAATGAATCTTGGCCACACAATAAGAATTAATCTTGGCCATTCATTTGACTTTTTGGGCACTATAAATAGGGGTCTCCTCTCATTTGCAAAGGGAGTTGAGTTGTTGTAAAGACATGCTGCTGAAATTTCTAATAAAAATACATTGACTTG
>VDFB02252380.1:0-86553 GCA_007258455.2 Sequoia sempervirens
GATGATGAGCCTGTAGCTTTTTGTTTCCCCCTTGATTCCATTGCACTCACCTCAAACAATGGGAAAAAGGTGGTCTACTTGAGCCTCATGGTGGATAATAAACTGTTGGTGCAATGATGTTTGCTTGAAATAGTTTGATCATATGAGCCCTCTCCTCAAATGTGAGTTTTTTTATGAGGCTCAACTCCTTTACTAGGGGTATGTAAAAAATGTGTATTAACCCTTGTAATGCTGCCCTTGCAGTCCCCTGAGCAAATGTTGCATTATCAATGCTGATGTTTACCTAAATTAGCTACTCTGTTTGTGCCAAACAATGTTGCAAACTAGCACAAAAGGAGTTTTCTTGTCAAATAGGTCTTTGGCATTTGGTGCAAACTACTTGGAAGGGCAATCATATTGTAATACACTTCCAGTTGAACTATTTGTGTGCTTGGCTGGGGTTTGGCTGCTCTCAGCTGATTACCTTGCAATTTCTTAAACCAAATTAATATCACTATTGGCACTGAATGAATCCATCTTGACTGAAAATGGATACAACAAAAATAACAATATGAATATAAAAAGCAGCAGACTTTAAAATGCATCCCAGCTAAAAATATCAGCATATTTAAAGATTTTTCTGGCAAAAAACAATGAAAAACAATAGTGTTTGTACACCAAAAGCAATAAAATTACAGAGGTCAGCAGGTTTGCAAATTTTGAACAAATTGAGAAAAAAACTTTGAAGGTTTGAACAAGCTAAAATTTGCAAAAAAAGGTTTGGAGGTTTCAAAAACTTCAACATGAAGTATGTAAGTTTGTGACAGCTAGTTTGAAGGTTTGGTAAAAAATAGTGGAACTTGAAAGCATTTGCAAATATTTCAACTTTCAAAACAAACAAAAAATAAAAGAAAAACCGCAAAAACACATGGATATGTTACATACCTTCCTCCTCTTCCTCTATCTTCCTATGTCTTTCTTTGTTTTCCTTCATCTCTCTTCGACTTTTAGTTTGTTGAACTCTCTTTTGTTTGCAAGGAACCAAAAGCTGAAAATGCAAATACAAACAACTAAGTTACCGGTTCGGGTTTGGGGATGGGTGCGGGTACAAGAACCCGGTAAGTGAAAATTATATTTAGGGATTTGGGTACGTGTGTGTGTGTGTATATATATATATATATATATATGTATGTATTATATATGCAAAAAAAAAGAGAAATATATAGAATTGTAAAACTAAATCATTTCATAGTCTTGAAACAATTTTAGCTTTTAGATAGGAAATTGCTTGTATTAAAAAGGAGAACAAATTACAATATATAGAGGAAGTAAATAATTGTAGACATTAAAATGTCTAACTACCTCAACTACTAACTACTGTAGATATAATTGACCATTAAACAAAAGAAGAATATAATATTGTAACACCGTCCCTTAATGGTCAATCGTCTAACTAGCCTAAAGAAAACAATCTACAGGTCGTTTGGTCACAAATTCTTTAGAACACTCTGCTGTTACAGAGAACCTCCTTGGATTTGCAAAATGTTAATGACCAAGAGTACCAAAAAATGTCTAGAAAAAAAACAGAGAAGGCTGCCCCCCTTCTTCGCATAACGCTTCTACAACAAAAGACAAGAGCCAACCACTAACTCTGCCACTTGAGAGGAGTCTACCACCAACCCTCCTAGAAATTGCAAAACTGTTGACCAAAAATTATCACAAAACGTCCAACCTAATGTTGGATAACAGAGCTGTCCCTCCTTGAAACTAAAGACATACCGAGAACAACTAGTACGATTTTGAGGATAAATCGGCAAACCGTTGAAACTTTTGCAGATGAGCACGACGCCTGAGAACAGATTGCAAGAAGTCGGTTGTGCAGATGTTTGCCCCAACAACTCTAGGTGCGACCAAAGCAAATTGCAACAAAGTACGATTTTTGAGGAAAAAATTGCCAAACCCAGAAATCTAAAGATTACAAATCATCGTTTTTTCGGAAAAAAAGGGTAAAAACCAAATACCGGAGAGCCCTCCCGAACAACAGAAACCCTGGCTTAAACAGGAAAAAACTCTTAATTTTTGAGGAGACAATTATAAACCCTCCTGGAATTTTTTAAGGGAAAAAATTATGAAAACCCATACAGATTTTTTAAAGGGAAAAAATTATTAAAACCCATGCAGATTTTTTAAGGGAAAAGTATTAAAACCCATATAGATAATTTTTTTTTTTGACTAAGGACAAAAATTATAAAACCTTAAAAATGATTTTTTCTTTTTTAAAATGGGAAAAAAAATATTAAAAAACTCACTAAATAAACAAATTTATTTATTTTTATAAGGGAAAAAATATTTAAAAAACCTAGATAAACTGATTTTACTATTTGAAATAATAGAGGGCTTTTGAAAACCCTAGCCAACAACACACAAACCATAGATTCAGGAGGGTTTAAAAGCCCTAGCCGAGCAACACACAGAAAAAAAGATTCCCGTCAGAATATCCGTGACAAAGAGCAGGCCCCAAAGACACGACCCACTAATAGGTAAATTCATAGCTCAAGAACCTTCAAAATCGCAGTCAAAAAGAAGGTTAAAAACGCGCCAGAGAACAACTAGAAATTGCGGCTAATGGAGATACAAGTTGCACTTAAAAACGCGGCCACAAACTGGAAAAAAAACGTTCTCATAGGTTACAGAATCGTGCGCTCAAAAGTCTGCAACAAAAACGCGTCAACCAGGAGCCAAAAATGCGGATCTATTTCAGACAAAAATCATGCCCATTCGCATCCAGAAAAACGCGACTAAGAAACAAATCCTTGACCAACAGAAACGCGTCAAACTTCAAAGAGGCCGTCAGGGTTTTAAAAAACGAGGGCTATAGGTCACGTTTCGAAAAAACACACGAGCAGAGACGCGAAAAACGCGTTCAGAAAGACAACAAAATCCTCCAAAAATGCACAACTAGTCCTGTCGCGGGCAAAACCAGAGGCTGCGCGAAAAAAAACGTGACTGAAATCTTGTTGTCACAGGCGCAGGATGAAACTCAGAGCTGTTGTGACCAGAAGAACGGCTTAATCACTCAAGAAGTCATGGGTATAGGAGATGCGACCAGAAATCACGACAAAACACGTCCTCAGAAACTCTCACGCGTGCTAGAAGTCTGAAGGGAAGTCGCATAAACACCAAAACGAACCAGATTGTCCTATTTGACCAGTGAAGAGCAGAGATCTAGCAGGTCGTAGCTTGAAGAAATTGATGCTGAACAAAACTTCCAATGTAGGCAAAACACAGAGATGACCAAATGAAGGCTCACAAACTGCAAACCCTAGTCGCGGGTAGAAGAAAATCAAACTAAACTCCTGAACAGACCCACGAAAAGAAGAAAATGAAAAACAAATTTCTGGAAAAAAATTCCAGATAGGAGGTTATGAATTTTTTTTATTAAAAAAATTGCCAAATTTTGTAGAACCCCATTGGCTCTGATACCATAAAACAATTTTAGCTTTTAGCTAGGAAATTGCTTGTATTAACAAGGAGAACAAATTACAATATATAGAGGAAGTAAATAACTGTAGACATTAAAATGTCTAACTATCTCAACTACTAATTATTGTAGATATAATTGACCATTAAACAAAAGAAGAATATAATATTCTAACAAGTATGATACTTGATCATTGATCGATGCCAAATGCCAAAGATAAATATTAAATGCCAATTGATAGTTGAAAAATATTCAAATAAAGCATATCAATGATATCATATACGTCTATGTTCATGATTCCAATGGAAATCATCACAATTACTGAATTACAAAATGTAGTTCATGAAACATGATTCAATGTTCATTGTTCATGTGTTCATCAATCATCAAAAGGATTATCAAAAAAATCATCGTGACTTGGATTTTCAGCGGCTTCAACTTCAAGATCATCATCATTTGAACCCAAAAGCGGATCCAACACCATGTGGTATGTCATCAATATCATCCACATCATACATAGTGGCTCTAGCAAGATTCTGAATGGTTGCGTCCAAGTCAGCAGACTCGGGTGCTACATCCCAAAGCTTCGCTGCCCCCTGCTTGTATTGAGGATCCTTACATGACAAAAGACGCAAATTGGAATGAATATACACCAAGTCTTCAGCTCTTTTTGCAGCCAACCGGTTACGCTTCACTGAGTGGATAAAGGAGTCTGTACTCCAATTCCGTTCAGCGGCAAAAGAGCTTGCAACCTAGGGAGAAAACCAACAAAATAAAAAATAAAAAATGCAAGATAAATTCAAGAATGTTAAGTGTTAAATTCTACAATACAAGTGGCAAAAAAAAAAAAAAAACTTGTGAGAGGATCTTGATTGCAAGAGGTTGGAGGTACATATAATCTTGACCATGGAGGTACCGCCATGTAATAGCTATTAAATTCTACAATACAAGTGGCAAAAAAAAAAAAAAACTTACTTGTGAGAGGATCTTGATTGCAAGAGGTTGGAGGTACATATAATCTTGACCATGGAGGTACCACCATGTAATAGCATCCATTTTGTATTGGTCTCTAACAACAGAAGGGGTATGATTTTTTCCTGAGATAAACAATCCATATTCTCTCATAACACTTGTCTGCACTTTTGGATCAGTGAAGAGTCTACTAAATGCCCTCTTATACCCATTAGCAACTTTAGAATCTCTATATGGCAGTATTCTCCCTGGGATAGAAAGTACTTCAGTGGTATGGTACCTCGGAGATAGGGCATATGCAAGGAGATGCAATGGTGTTGTCATCTTGTTCCAACGATGAACAATTGCTTCCACCCTTTTGTAAAAGGTGTCTTCAGGATCATTCTCTCTCTTTTGTATTTCTATTTTTATTTTCTCCAACATTGTGTCCATGCTATCGTAGACATCCCCCAAGCATGGTTCATCTGTATCAGCAAACCGAAGCATAGACATGATAGGTTTGGTGAACTCCAATACATAATTCACACGATCCCACCAATTGTCATCCAAGATCAATGCCTTGACCTTTTGGGTCCTCTCTGAATTTTATTGCTTCCATATACCCCATTGGTTGCTAATAACCATTTGACTCAATGCCTCTTTCACCTTCACAAGTTGTCTCAAAACAATTGTGTGAGATGCAAACCGGGTCTCAGCAACCTAAGAACATGTTAATAGTAAGTTAATAACACATTTAAAATATGTAAATAACGCAAAAAAATATTTTATTCAATTATGTAAAACATGACAAATGAAACTGAATAAATTAAATTTACCTTCAACAATTCCAATCTTGAAAAAGTTCTGAAAATTGCTTGTGACATATGGTGGTTTGTCTCAAACATCTGGATCTCCTCGGCCTCCTGGTATATTTCTTTCACCCACTTTATTTGGTTGCCAATTGCTTGCATCACCAAATTGAGAGAGTGTACAGTGCACGGTGTCCAAAAGATGTGATCATATCTAGCCTCTACCAAGGCACTTGCAACCCTGCAAACTTTTGCATTGTCCGTAATTACTTGGACAACACTTTCATTACCCACCATCTCTATGGAGTCAATGAGAATCCTAGAAATGAACTCTACATCTTTCACTTCCCCTTCACAGTCAACCGCCCTCAAAAACATTGCCCCCTTGGGGGACACTGCAATAACATTGATCAATGGACGGATTTTGCAATCTTTCCATCCATCGGAAACAATAGATACACCTGTTTCAATCCAAGAATCTCTAATTGGTTTTAGTTGGGCCTCTATAGATTTCTTCTCTTTTTGCAATAAGGTGGTATGCACCTTTTGATACCCAAGACTTGTGAAACCAGGAGGTGCACTTTTTATTGCTGACACCATGTCCCACCAATATGGTGATTTCACCAAGTTGAATGGAAGACCATTGGCATAGAGGCAACGTGCAATTTTTTCTTCAGCAATATCTCTTGCTTCCATTTTAAATGCCTTCTCCAATGGACCTCTCTTGTGAGTGGTGATTTGTGGTTCTTCATCTTCTTCTTCCGTAGAGGGCATAGACAAGAAGGGATGTCTGGAGGGCCTAACTGTCTGAGTGGGTAATGTCGTTTTCTTCTTTCCAGAACTATAACCACTTTGTTTTCCTCTTGCAACCAATTTGTCAGCATCTTCTTATTCTTTTATAAATCCTGCTATTTGTACAATAGACAACCCCTTCTTATCTGGGCCCTCACATGTATTAATCCCTTTACCACCAGGGCCCATAAAATGAAGTTTAACTCGGTAATAGGAGCTATTATATTGTGCATTGCAAAAATTGCACTTCCAAACAAAACCCCACCTCCGGGAATTTGTGATATTCTTGTGGTATGTCTCCATAAAGGAGATCTTTTATCAATTTTGAATTTTTGACTTCCCTCCCCACCCACTGAACTTTGACTACTGGCCATTGTTGCAATCTATAAAAAAAAATGAAAAAAAAAAAATACTTGAAAAACTTCTTCACAAACTTGAAAAAATCCATCAAAAACTTGAAAAAATTCATCAAAAGACTAAAGAATAGGGTTTAAATGCATACCTTAAATACTTAAATCTCCTTTGTAGAAGCTATTTGGCATTCCACAATCGATCTCCTTCGAATACAATCACCTCCCTTCAAAATGCCAAGATGGAGTGAAAATATGGTGAGAGCAAAATGAGAGGTAAAAATGAAATGTTTGAGTGTTGAAAGGCCTCATATTGGGCCGTTTTAGGGTTAGGAGAAAAAATAAGAATAAAAAAAATGTACTTTATTAATGTTTGGGCCCACTTTTTAAGTGTTGGGCCGTGGGTTCGCCCGGGTTCGTGGCTGGTTCACCTGGGTCTGCGCACCATTGAGCTGGGTTTGCACTAGGTGCGCGCCTAGGCGAACCCACAGTGCTGGGCGCGCACCCTGTGCGCACCTAGCACATACCCACAGGTGAACCCGAACTGGGTTCGAGGCCTGTGGGTACAAACCCTGCAACACAGGCAAACAATAAAATGATAGTGGGCTAGGGAAATAGAGGTGAATAATCTATTTTTTGGGTTGGAAGGTCTTGTGAGGGTGCCACAACTATTAATGAGTTTTTTAGAAATTTGTAAAAGTGAGTTCTTAAAACCTCCCTGTCTGGGGGAGATGTCAAGACATCATAGGGATGCCCTGGTGTCCCCTTGGGGGTTTCCGCTGATTTCAGGAGACAGCAGAAAACAGGTGGGGACGTGTTCCTGGGGAAAACTAGGTCAAAGTGAATGCATGTTATTATCATACCTTTTGAGATGATCAGCTATCAGTCAAAGACTCAAATACATTAGTTAAATTTGGAAATCAGATGCCGTGCATTAGTCTAACAGCTGGTGTAGAAAGGCAATGCCTGGTCTAATCTTTGGTTTCTGATCTATAATACTTCTTCAGGCTACTTCTTCCTCAATATGGGTCAATGCAGTAAAAGGCAAGAGTTTAAGAGATTAATTTTCTGGAAGATAATTCTGTTAAACAATACTAGATAATTATTTATATCAGAACTGTCCAATGCAACTGTAACATTCATTTCTCTGGTCAAACAGTCTTCTTCTCTTCCACCTTGGCTTTTATGCTGGGAACTTCAAAATTTAGGGAATAGTCAATATGGATTATTTATTTATATATCAGTAATTATTGATGCTGTGCAAACAAGGATGAGATCTAGGATAGCAAAAATGCAGGCGGTGATCCATTTGACTCAACTTCCATTCTGAAAATGCCATCCTATTAAATGTGGCTAAAATAAATATGATGATCACAGCATATTTGTTTATACGGAAGTATAGAGCATTGAATGATGTAATAGGTATTGTGATGGTAATGCTATTGTCTTCTTCCATCTTTTTAAGCATTGAAGGATTCTATGAGAATTTTAATTTTTGTGGAATTCCCCGTGTTTTAATTCATCTCAAGTTGACCTCCACGAGTAGTCATTCACACCTAAGTTACCGATCCTAGTATTGGTTTGGGTTCACTTTTGCCGGTTCAGTTCATGGATTTGGCCAAAATTTTTTGGGGTTGGATTTATAAGTACAAAAACATATAAATATCATAAAGATATATATATTTGCAGCCTAAATCAAGAATATTAGACACAATATGCATATTTCCTAATATTTTTAGTGTATAAATATTATAATAATATAGTAATAAATAAAGTTAATACATTTAATATATATTATCAATATTAAAAATTAGTTAACATACACAACTATTAATTTTTTATCATTTGATATGATTAGAATATATCTAACATGATTCCAACTTTTATATTAAAAACTTAGAACTCCAACATGTTAAAGGCAAGACTTCCTCTATTTTATATTTTAAAACTCTAAGTTGTCAATTCTAGTATGGGATCGGGTACGGGTACAGAATATGGGTATGCCGGTATGGCAATTTTTTTTTTCCCTTGGGTACGACACGTTGGGGTACGACTATATGTATGTATGTATGTATGTATACATACATACATACATTTGGGTACGGCTATATGTGTGTGTGTGTGTGAGTGTGTGAGTGTGTATGTATGTGTGTGTGTATGTATGTATGTATGTGTATGTGTGTGTGTATGTATGTATGTATGTGCAAAAAAATAAAAAATATATAAAATTGTAAATACATTTGATAGTATGATACTTCATCAATCATCAATCGTCATTAAATCATTGATGAATGCTAGTGATAAAGTCTTATCTAATGCAGATTGTTGTAATAGGGTCATATGAAGATGCTTGTTTACATGAAGTAGAACTGGTAGTATCCTTTTACCAAAATCCTTGCATCATACTATTCCATTGAACTCACATGGGTATTCGGATTTTGCTATAATTTGCTTTATTCATTTTATTAATTACTTATATTATACTGTCAACCCTAGGATTAATATTTGCACAACATAAATCAAATATCAAGCCACCTTCCTCCTAAGAATTTGAATTTCATATTAAGGCTACAACATCATCTGCACTTCATTATTATCATTCTGATCCAATTTCACCTAGCTCAATTCATCTAGGCCTTAAAACTTTGATCTGACTTTACATCTTTCCATGCACAAAGGGGGCCACTGCCTCGGGGTATCACACTTGCAAAATGAAATGTTAAATGTATGCCTTTGCTGGTCAGTTGTGCCTGAATTAAGAGTATAACTTGCAAATAAAGAAATCAATGAAGTATTCTGGAGTGCAAATGTTGGCTTGAGACAATTTAGTTTGTGTATACAACCGATCAGTTTAAACAGGAACCATACCAATTGGATCATGTAGATTTAGGGCTGATAATAAGTGTTTGGTGTATGCCAATAGTTGTAGGAACTGTGGAAGGTGGAAGGCTCCCTACTTGGGAGCACCCAGGAGTGACCAGGCACCCCTGGGTTCCCTGGGCGCTCCCCAGCACGCTCCCACTCCCAAACGCTCCCGGAGCGGGCATAGGGGGCAAAACAGGAGAACCCGGTAACATAGTTAAAATTCCAATTTTAAAAGATTTTAAATACTGTAACATTTATTAAACAGAGGAATGAGGAATTATAAAACAAAGGATATTAGGGTGCTCTTCGATATCCTTTTATGTTTAAGATATTTTTCCCAATAATTTATGTTTGAGGTTCCAAATTCTAATATTAAATATCACTGCAATAGTCCAGATTTGTGCAAGTAGACAATTGATTGAAATGGTATTAGTCTTTTGGGCTCTAGATTTTTTCTTGTGTTTGTATCTGTGCCTATAAATTTAAGGTTTGTTTTTCCTTTTTCCACTTGTGACCTTTGCAACTAGCCATGCCTAGGGTTTTCACCCTTTGGTATTTTCTTTTGTAAAATGTCAAGACAATTTTTTTTAGAGATTTTCAATTTTTTTAAAGGTGATTCATAGAGGGTTCAACAAGACGTGCAATTTTTCGACTAGGTTTTTCATATGTTTGTGTGGGTTCATCCAAGGAAAACCCACAATTGTCCATATGTGCCCTAACACAACCCCCCAACATATTGGTCCTAAATTTGGACTGGGTACGAAGCAGACCCAGATTTGGGCATAGCAAGGGTTGAACTAGTAACATAGTTTACACTAATGGCATTTTATTTCCTCGTGTATATTTGTAATAATTACAAGGCAATGGGACTCACTCGGTACACAATCATGACTAAATGTTTTTAGTAGGGGGAGGAATTGTGAATGTAATCATCGGTTTGGTTTTTTCTTTCATGTTCTAAGTTGAATGTTCTCCTTGGTTTCCTCTTTAAAATTTTAGACTTATCTGACATCACTTTGAAGGTATAGTGCAGGGGTTCATGGTAAGTGATGTTTTGTGGGTCATAACATCCATTGCTCCTAAAACCCAAAAGAAAGACAAAAAATATGTCAAAGATTGTAGCTATAAAAATCAAATCCATTCCAAATCAAAAAATAAAAAGAAACTATTATGATTAAAAAAATACTCTAGAAATTATTGGAAGAAAAGAGTCAAGTGATGCCTCAATGTACCTAAAGTAAAATGCTTGGTAAATCCTTTTTGTGTACTTTGAAGTTAAAATATGTTTACTTAGTAGTTTTTGGCGAAAGGGTTTTGCCCAAAACTCATTCCACCATGTAGCTGCCACATAATTTGGGGCAAAATTGTTCACACGAAACCATCCAGGGCAAACTATTTTGTTGGTCAAAAGTGTGACAGGTTTATTCTTTTACTCCGGTGTCAATGAGTACAATCACCCTTTGACCTTGCAAGACCCCATGGATGTGAAAGGGGTTGTATCTTGGAGTAACAAAGATTGTTGCAAGAGTGCTTCCTGAGATGACCTCTTCCTCCTTTGGTTGATCTTCTTCTCTCATCTTCTGTTTGGGTTCTTTATTCTATTGTTCAAGTTCTTCAGATCCCAATTCATCATCAAACCTTACCTCAATGTAATGCACTTGTCCTTTCCCAAGACATCTATGCCTAGGTGACCATGGTTCCTTGCAACTGAAGCACAACTTCTTCCTTCTCAATTCATTCCTCGCCTCAATGTTTGGTCTTGATGGAAAACTCTTGGTTTGTTACACATTTTTGTGAAGGGTTTCTTTGGAATGAAGGTTTCAGTTTGGAACTTATTCTTTAGCATGGAAGTATCCAATGTCAAAGCTTGTTTGTTGGGCTCTTGTATGGTAGGTGGTTCAAAAGCTTTGACCAGCCCCATAAGAGATTTAGTTAACCCTTCAATGAAGAGCATAGTCAATCTTCTCTCTATGATGTTTGACACCATCACCAACGGCAGCTCCGTTACATAGTTCTCCATTGAACCACATTGTTTGAGTTGAGTCAAATCTTTACATTGTTTGAGCTGAGTCAAATCTTTGAAGTAAACTTCAGGATCCTTTTGATTAAACCTCACAATCAAAACACTCATGTGTAGTGCCCTCCAAATGCAATGTGGCAAAATTGATTGCTTCTTCTTCGGTTATTGGTCTGAGGGATAGGTATGTGTCTAACTTTTGTACCCACGTATGAGTTGAGCATCTATTAGATCCATTATAGGGATAGAGTGTCAGCTTCTCCAAAGCTTGCTGCACATCTCTTTGAAAGGCTTGTGGCCTAGGCTCAAGTTTGTAAACATTCTAGGTCTTCTTCATGGTCATATAATTGGTGAGTGACCTTTCACTTCAAATCTCCTTAGGAAGAGCTCTGTATTCTACATGACAAGCCCTAATATCATCAAACAATGAGTTTTGGGCCTTAGGTTTTGGAGCCTCTACCTCCTTATTCAGGAAGGTAGGTCAAGTTGGTCATGCAGCTGAAACAAGAATAGTCTTTTGTGTGTGGATTTAAGTGGCATCTAGATTATTGCCCTTAGAAGCACTTGGTTCACCTGTCGGCTGTCTAGGCATATTCATATTACTGTCCATCTTGTGAAGCAATTGTGCCATCATATCAATCATCAAATCAAAATTTCTTTTGGTCCAACTGTCTGGGTTGTTATTCACATTTGTTTTTCTCTCTCTTTCTACCATACTGTTATGCTATACAATGGGTTCTATAGGAGGCAATAGATTCTCTACACTTTCTACAGATCGGCCTTGTTTCTTGATCTCCCTCAAGCGATATTTGGTTGCTCTGTCACTGTACTGCATAAAACTAAAACATGCAAAGTTGAACTTTGAACACATGGGCTGGTAAGATTACCAGCTCTAATACAACTATAATGTCTTGGGTCAAAACAATAATGCAAATCCAATTTTAACCTTTTGCAAACAAGTATTATCTGAATAATAACACTATTGTCCCTAGCATTCACTCAGATCTTAGACAAACTTAGATTAAAATTACTGTTTATGCATCAGCAACATCATTACATTTAAAACAACAAATGACAAAAATAACTCCTGATCTTTTTATAATCTGTGTAGCTGGGTTTGCCTCCTGCAGGGCCAGATCCAGGTTCAGTTCGCACCAAATCCGGGTCTTGGTTCGGTTCCTCTGTGGGTTCAGACTTTCCCACATGTGTGCAGGAGTTGTCATTAGATCAGAAGTCAGGCTATGATAATGTCACTGATAATGAGGACCACATGATAATGGATGATGATAATGTGGCTTTGATGGAGGAGAATCCAATCCAACCACCACAAGCGATCACAGCATGTAATAATGTGGTAAATGAAATCACCAGTGATGGATTGCAGTGGCAGCATTGTATGACTCCTCAGTCGCCACTCAACCCACAGGTGATGTGGTCAAATTAACGACTCTTTGAACTTGAAGCCTCTTTCCATGATGAAAGGTATGGTACTTAAGACTAGTCCTGAATGGAGAGGTTGGAATTTTTCTGTATAGAAAGTGGAGGAGGCAACAGTGATGGATTTGGAGGCTGAGTTCTTGTTTATCACTTTACACTATGATGGATTTGGGTTCATTCTGAGCTATATGCATATATTTTTCGAACAGTGACCTCTAAGGGCAAATCCTCCATGTCTTTGATGCTCATCGCTGAAGCATCTTTTCCGTGATTACTGTTAAGACATGTAGTTCTTTTGCTCTCTGTTTTTGCTTCAAGATATTCTATCTGTATCTTGGTCTCAAGACCACCTCAAGGATTATCTAATATATTAAAGCAGATGCTTTCCTCCTTGGATATTTTAAATGACATTCAAGTTTATGGTGGTTTTATTGTTTATATGATGCTATGTGATACTCTAATCCTAATTCATGCTTCTAGGCTGCATATATATATATATTTATGATTTTTTACATGTTTTGAGTACAAATGAACCCAAAACAAACCCGAACCCCCAAAAAAATTATAGCCGAACCCACGAACCTGAAACCGAACCAGTACCAGAACTGGCAACTTAGTTTATAATGAACAGAAAATAATAGGTGTAAATTCCAATCTCCTTATTATTACAATAATTGTTGTATTACATTCAACTAGTTCTGCAATATTAGTAACTACAACAGCTATTCATACCAACAACAATGGCAAATCAGGTCAATACAATGTAGTTGGAATTTGTGTCCAGTAAAGCTCAAATATGAACTTTGTATGAGATTGTCCTTTGAAATCACTAGGGTTCTCGTCCTAGGATTCCCACACTCGAACAGAAGTGCTCAAAAGTCAAAACGGATTCTGAAAGGAATTTGAATAAGTGTAGATGGTCATTCGGATGAAAGCATTTGCTCTTTTATATCCTCCACAAATAGAACAAGTTGGCCACCATGTACACTTGCAACTTCAAATTTGAATAGTGATCATGGGCAAGAAAGATTCCACTTTGAAAGTGATGGTGCCAAAGATAACTACTGGGAACAGTACAACATGTGTTGGGAAGTTAGGCAGAAAACAAGAGACATAGGAAGAGATATCAAGGATCAAGGGTCAGCCACATCACAAGACTCAAACTATAGAATGAGGCAACCAGGGTTGAGCAATGGACGTGATATGATGGAGAAGCCCGACAAATACAATGGCGTGCCAGGTGACAAACAAAAGGCACAACGGGATGGAGTCATCTAAAACTCTGAGAGGAAGAAGGGGAGAGCAGAGTTGGAAGAAAAGGAATACTTAGGAAGGGTAAACACATAGTAGATGGAAACAAGGAAGACACAAGTACAGACCTAATATATGTATTCTCAGATTGACTGGAAGTGGGATATGAAAAAATGTCATTCTAGTGACTTCCCGTTCTTCATAAAAATCCCATTCCCAAATCCCTTGAGGTGGTTCTTGGGCTTCATAAGGATTGCCATCTGATCCTACTTTTGTTTGATGGTCTTACATGTGGGTCTTCACCCCAGCAATTTTACTTCATGTGTATAATTTATTTCATACAATTAATAGTGAATCCTCTTTTTCAAGCCGACCTAGAAGGAATCCTCTTTTTGGTTCAACTCTTTTCCTATGGTTTACAACAGCTATACTTTTGGCTTCATTACTGATTCCACTATCTCTACCCTAGTCACCTACTGAGATTGATTCTTTCAGATGCTTGATAAACTTGGGTTTGAAGGGTTTAAACTTTGAATAGTGGAAGAGCTTAAACAGGTGGCATGTTCTGGCTGTAACTGGGGAGAGGGACTCAGGTAAGGAACAATGTGCTGTGTTCTTACCATCAGCCATAAATAATAGTAAATTTTTAGATCTTTGTATCTCTTAATACTTCATACAAAACTATGAAAAAAATATTCTTTTGAAAGCTTAATGGATCTTCTTTTATACACAGAAAATGCATATAAATTAGATGCTTGAACTAAGAATTATACCCCATTGAAATCAGGGTACCAGAAGTTGGTGATCCTAGAATAAAAACTTATGATGGCAATATCTCCCTCAGTATAACTCCAAAATTGACGTGTCTGTACCTATTGCATGTGTCTCTAAGTTTGCCTTCAAGAAACTCATTTCAATCTGATACTTGAGCCAAAAGTTATGCTCTACCCAATATGGGTCCCTTTCTTCCCTAGAGATCACATACTGGCTCAAATACAACTTGTACCATACTTTGAGCAATAATAAGTACAACTACACAAACTAAAACAATGGGAACACACACATGCCCAGATGATGCTTGCATCTACAATTCCTGAAAGATGGAGGAAATACTTTTCTAAAATATGTGAAAATTGGTTTTGATTACATAGAGAGGACAGTAAACCCTTTTCTATGATAAGTGAGTAGCTTCTTATACAAGTGCCCTACATAATCATATTGACTAGATGGAGGAAGGAAACCTACCGGCAACTTAGATAATCTACCTGCACAATTGTTTTGAGAGTAGTGATCACCTGCCTCTATTGATTGTCTTCTAACACCAGTACCCACCACCACATTCATACATAACATCATGTGAAAAAAAATAGGCCTCACAATAAAATAGCTCATTTACGTTACATAATATGTCATGTTTAAGAACACAATAGACAATTACAAAATACCGGGCTTGCATTTTTGAAGCTGTTTATTCTAGGTCTTCAAGTTACTCTTGGGGTCATATGTGGGGTCTATAATTTCAATTAAAACCTGGGAAATTACCATTTGCTGATCTGATTGATAATTGCAACAGCATTTTCAGTTTATGGTTAGTAGATTATCATGGATGCTTACATATGCAAACTGCTAATAAACTCTGGTGATTGCCCGATATGATCAAGATCCATTTAAAACCTAGGATTCTTACCACTAAAATATAGGAGGAATCATTTGAGGAGTTAACAAGGAATAAGAATGGAAGTGGTTCCTGCATTTTGCATATGATCTCTTGGGACGAAGATGTATTTCTTGGGTTCCAAATTTTAAATAATCTCAATCTGATTGGGTCATTTGTACAATGGCTATGAAAAGGCACAATGGGATGGATTAATGAATTGTGTGATTCAAAATTCTGATGTACAAATAATGAAACTAGGAATCTTTTTAGTCCAAGTCTAGCTCTTTGAGGAGCACAATACACAATGCAACACAGGCTTTTCATTCATGAGTTGGTTTCAAATTTGGCAGAGAAAGACACCAAGACATACTTCAAGGTTAGTTCTCTTTACCGACTATGTAACATAATCTAAAAGCTTGCATTCAAATAGGTTACGCATTATACTATGACTTTGGAGTTGCATCATTAGCAGTTATTTCAAATTCTTTTATAACAGGACGTATTTACATGTCCCATTGACATAAATTGGATTCTTGTGGCCATTAATGTAATTTATGTCTTCTTCCTTTTTAATGTCAACAACATATATGACAAGGTCCATTCTACTTGATATAATATTTGATGTTTGAAATCCATTTTTATTTCTGAAACATTGTTCATGCAAAGCCAGAGAATGCATATTCTCTGCTCTTTTTCAAGATAGAATGTTTGAGTGAACAGTTTTTGCCATGCATAAAAATCGGTTTTGTATTATTTTACTCCTGTTACAATAAATCCTATTTAATTATTGTACAATTTGACGAGTTTGCTATCTTGTTTTATGTCTTACCTGTTTGCCTGGATGTTTGAACCTGAGATTCTGTTAGTAACTTAATTACATATTTGGACAAGATTTAATTTTCAGTTTCATTTATGAGCTTGTTTTCTTCCATTGTTTTCTACCAAATTGATTACCTGTTTCCTTGTCGTGGTTTGTCAATTTAAACAGGAAATCAAAATACGCCAAGACGTCTCACAAGAGAGGCTTCGATTACAGGCTATTGAAAACTATAGGCAGCGCAAAGGGTGGACTTCCAGGCCTGGAAGTCATGCTCCACCTCTAGAAATAACTGGGTTATTGTCAGAAGCATAAAGAAAGACAAATTTATGTGCTCTTTGTGGAAATGTTTTTGGTAACACCTCGTTTCTAGAGATGAAAATCTAATCTATTTATCTAGAGTCTTCTATTGCTCTGGCTGATGTTATTAGATATGCGTGCATTCTTCAATGTTTCAGTATAAAATAAAAAAATAAAATTAGTGTACTTTTTTCCAGCAGATGAGTTCCTTTTTAAGCAACCAAATTGATGCTTCTGTGTATAAACAGGCCAAGGATGTACATTTGAGATATCAAAATCCGTTAGAAATCTCTTTGCAGATATTTTATTGTTAGCATCACCCATGGGCAGAGAAAATTTGTTTCATTTTGTATTTCTTGTTTTTGTTATTCATATTACTTTCAGGGCGTTCCATTATATCCCAGTATAACAGTCGTGAAATTGCTGTCTTATTACTAAGCAGGAAAGGAATCTCGATAAGAACATGTTTTTTAAAACAGCTTAATTAATGGTTCTGTATAATTATTTGTCTGTACAGACATGCTATGGGTGTAGTACCATTTGAGATTTTTAAGTCCAGTTACATTTGTTCGCTTATTTTATGTCTCAGAAAGTAACTTACTAATATGTGTCAGTAGATTAATAGCTGCATAACTGATTGCTCTTCTCACAGTCAATGATTCCTTCCTGTATGCCACATTGACTAATAGATTGTCCCACATTGATATTCATCCATGATGACAAAACTGTTAAGTGTTTGGTAGCTTCAGGAGATACTTTCTCCTTAGTTCAAGGCTGGTCGGCCTTCTTATTGCAATTTATATTTTATATTATTTTCATCTAAGGGAGCCGACTTAGATGAAAAGTCACATTGCTTTGTATATAAGCAAGGAGAAGACTTGTCATTTTATTATTCGTTTTTAACATTCTCTACAGAGCAGAAGTTCACCCTTCAGCAGCAGATTATCATCTTGTAGA
The DNA here is from genome assembly GCA_007258455.2 of Sequoia sempervirens. Lineage (NCBI taxonomy): Eukaryota > Viridiplantae > Streptophyta > Pinopsida > Cupressales > Cupressaceae > Sequoia > Sequoia sempervirens. The sequence goes on from VDFB02252380.1 coordinate 17,664, forward strand.
AGCAGATTGACTTCAAGGAGAAACATATTTATCTTGGCATCAAAGGATAGGTGCTATTATTCATTGTATTAATTCGCCCTTGAGAAGGGTCTGATTGTAAAGCATCTTGCTGGGTTTTTCTGCTCTTATTCAACCTATATATAAGAGATATATTTTGCTGGGTTTTTCTCCCTCGAGGAGGGTTTTCCCAGGGTATCTTGCTGTGTTCATTGTTTTTGTGTTGTTATTCTGCTTATTTCATTTCTGATCCTAAAACTAGCATGGTATTAGAGCAGGTTCAAGAAATCCGATCAGATTTCTGAGATGTTGTCTTGAAGCTGAATGATTTCTAGAAGTATAGTTTGAAAATTGGGTTGATTCTTATCAACATGGTGATATCATCTAGTCATAATACGAAGCCTCAAGGGAGAGACGTATTATTGAAAGAAACTGCCGATGCTCATATTTCTGACCACCGTGGAAAGGAAGAAATGCAGAATTACAAAGGCTTGGTTGAGATGCATATGAGTTGCATATGAGTTGGCTAAAGATATCTATTGAAATTTCATATCGGGAGGTTCATTAATATCTTATCTTGGTCATGCGAAAGGGAGTCATCTGAAGTTATATTTCCATAATTGTATCATTAAGGAGAAGCGAAGCTTTCATGTGCCAAATTTATGAAAGAAAAAGAGAATTAATGAGTCACGGGAAAATTCTAATGAAATATCACCTGCTAGGAAGATTTATTAATGTGGGAGAAATTGCCTAGCAAATGACGTGAAGGTTTACAAAGGAATTACCAAGCTTTTGGAGCTTCTATTTTTTTAAAAGAAACTAAGTAACGCCTTAATGGTCGAACATTTTTTATTTAGAGAAGAAGCTGTTAATACTATTAAGCTATCGTTCATCTTTTGAGAAGAGGCTCGAAGGCCTTCACTAGCCATTGCCGCTTCTAATACAATGGTCTGCATCCTTAAGAAGAAGAAATAAATCTTTCCCGTCGGATAATGTTTAAAGTTATAAGGCACTGTATGAGGTTAAAGAAATTCAATACATATTGGAGCTGCAGTTGATTAAAGAGGTGTTGCGTGATGTCCAGATGTTTATCAGGCTAGTTAAAGAGAGAACGACTATTCGGTACTGATTAATGTGAATTCACCATATGATCTGAGTCATTTGGGAACTCTGTTTGGAAATTGATTATGTTTGAATTGATGTCAGAAGATTTCATCTTTTAATCTGTTGTGTTATTTATTCAAATCTGAGTTATAAGAAGCATCCTTATTGTGGACTATCAAAGTCCATTTACGTGTGGCATTGTGGGGAAAATGGATTCATCTTCTTTGGATTGGTTGTTTTGATTGGTGTTATTCTAGTGAGGATTTTCTATCAATTGCGACTGGTGTTTTCTTGTGCTACCATCTGAGCCAGTGGGAGAGGCCCTGCGCCTCCTTCAGGATCCAATCAAAATGCTTTATGTACTTCAAGCAGTTGGAGTAATAGAAGCTTTGGTGGAGCTGGAAGGACAGGGCATTCTAGTAAAGCAAATCTAAGAAATTATTGTGAAATAATGAGTAGGTCTCAGGAAAGATAAGTGCAGACCTGGAAAGCGTTCAAGTGCAACACTTAAGGAGACTCTGATTTCATCGAGATAAGTATTTTATGTTTAATGATCATGAATTTTATGTAGTAACATTGGAATAGTGAATCATGTATGCTTCTAGCATTGGTATTTCTCTTCAGGATAGTTCTCAGGAAAGATAAGTGCAGACCTGGAAAGCGTTCAAGTGCAACACTTAAGGAGACTCTGATTTCATCGAGATAAGTATTTTATGTTTAATGATCATGAATTTTATGTAGTAACATTGGAATAGTGAATCATGTATGCTTCTAGCATTGGTATTTCTCTTCAGGATAGTTATAATAATGAGTAGATCTCAGGAAAGATAAGAACCTTTCAAGTGCAAGGAGACTCTGATTTCATCGAGATAACATGAATTTTATGTAGTAACATTGGAATAGTGAATCATGTATGCTTCTAGCATTGGTATTTCTCTTCAGGATAGTTTAGTTCTATGAACTATTAGTAATATCTCTATAATGCTTCCAGGACGGATCGAGGAGCAATAGGATGATGAGAGACTTCCTAAAGAATTCAAGGGAGGAAGAGCTTGAGGCATCTTGTGAGGAATTCACACAGGCTGAAGAGATAAACTGGAGACATCTCTCGAAGAGGAAGAATCTATATAGATTGCGATCAATTTCTTCGAAGAGGAGGAAATAACATTCAAAGGGAGTCTGACAAACCAACAAAGGCAACCTTGGAGAGGAGGTCAAGAGGTTGATGCAAGTACTTGGAGCTTCAGAGGGAGTCACATCATCATGAAGATCTATTGTAATGTATACTTCTATGTGACAGAGAAGTATGAGGTGAAAGCCCTTGTAGTGTATATTTCTCTGTGACGGAGAAGTATGAGGTGAAAGCCCTTGTAGTGTATATTTCTTTGAGATGGAGAAGTATGAGGTGCGAGCCCTTGTTCATCTCTGAGACTGAGATGAGACGTTATGTTGAGACACTCCATGACGGCATCACGTTGAGAGACTTCGTGATGAACCCTTTGTATTTGTGTTTTTTCCACATGGGAGTAGCCTTGGTGGTCGTCATGTTGAGAGACTATGACGATATCATGTTGAGAGACTCTGTGATGGGCACTTGTACGTGTGTTTCTTTCCACACATGGGAGTAGCCATGGTGGACGTCATGTTGAGACTCCATGACGACATCACGTTGAAAGACTCTATGATGAACCTTTGAGCTTTCCACAAATGGGTGTAGCTATTGTGGGTGTCATGTTGAGAGACTCCATGACGTAGATGTCTGGAAAATATCTCCCTAGCTAAGAGGGAGTGTTAGTGTTTGGTAGCTTTAGGAGATACTTTCTCCTTAGTTCAAGCCTAGTCAGCCTTCTTATTGCAATTTATATTTTATATTATTTTCATCTAAGGAAGCCGACCTAGATGAAAAGTCAACTTGCTTTGTATATAAGCAAGGAGAAGACTTGTCATTTTATTATTCATTTTTACATTCTCTACAGAGTAGAAGTTCGCCCTTCAGCAACAGATTATCATCTTGTAGAAGCAAATCGACTTCAAGGAGAAACATATTTATCTTGGCATCAAAGGATAGGTGCTATTATTCATTGTATTAATTCGCCCTTGAGAAGGGTCTGATTGTAAAGTAGATTTTTGCTCTTATACATCCTATATATAAGAGATGTTTTGTTGGGTTTATCTCCCTCGAGGAGGGTTTTCCCAGGGTATCTTGTTGTGTTCATTGTTCTTGTGTTGTTATTCTGCTTTTTTCATTTCTAATCCTAAAACTAACAAAAACCCATGCCAATAATTTGTAAATATGATAATACCTTCATACAAGCCACAAAACATTAATAACCAGAAGTAAATGGATACAAGATAGATGATGAACATTGCCAAGTTAGGCTCAAGCGTAAGCATCCATTTACATTCTTTACCATTAGTCATCCCATCTCATCCATCGCAGTCCAGACAATAGTGTGGTAATCTAAGACTCGTACATTATTCTCTGTTGACAGCTTGTAATATATCATTTACCCACAAGTTACAGTGATTGATATTCAACCAAATCTTATGCCCACCACTTAGCATCATTGTAAAGTTAAAATCCATATTGAAGTCTAGCAAAGTTATTTGCATTTTCAAATGGATTTTCTGTCCAAACTAACTATGAGTTATATCCTTTCATCCATAACTTTCCTTGAAGCTTGAAATTCCAAAATGGCCCTTCAGTTCACTTGGTCTATCTTCATTCCTTTTTAGAAATCATCAATTCCAAACGAATCTCAACAGACATACCTATTTAAATTAATGTAGATCTTATAAACCTTAATTGTTTGTCTAAAAAAAGGCAAATTCACCCTAGTTCTTTGGAACATCGATACATCAAGATATGCAATCATTGACCTAATCCAAAGGAGTTTGTGGACACTTACATGCATCGATTTGATAGGTACTTGGGATGTTTGTTAGCCAAGTTGACATAATCTACCACTGTTGCGTTTTGAGAAAATAATGATGATACCAACAAATCAAGTGGGGATGCTTACTCAAACAAGGTGGATTCAAGTCTGACAATATGATTGTAAAACACAAAGAGGGTTGTTGGTGATCTATGCAAGAGAGGGCTTTCAACTTTATGAAAGGTATGCAAAGATTGGGGACTTAAATTTATAAATGAAGGGAATGAAAATCTTAAGAACATTAAAATAACCTGTATGGGGGTTGAGATAAATAATAGAAAACTACAACATTTATCATCAATTATAATATGTTGACCATTGATTAAATGGAAAAATAATAGTGCTTATGAGTGTCTACAATGCAGGGGTTGTGGGCAATTGTTTTTCTAGAATTTGGGGACTCGAGGGGATGGTTACAAAGATAATATATACAAATTAATATTTAAAATACTAATTAGAAAAAAAGGAAAAGAAGCTGAGGTTATTACATAGATATATTGTTGTATAACATTTTGGATCAAAGACAACAAATCTTAATATCTTTCACCCCTATCTTCAATATCTTAAGTGGAAATTGTGCCATTGACCTAGACCACTGTTAGACTTTGTATGATCATCTTTTGCATGTCCAAAATTTTATTGTTAACCATGTAAACAATTTGAGCAATTTGTACCTCTTTTTCTATAATTGTCATTTTCAAAGATGATAAAACTTGTTGACATTTATCCTTTGGAAAAAAGTATAACACTCCCAACGTTATTTGTTAAACAAATGGAAATAGATACACCATTGCAAACCATTTTTTTTAATGCGCTGCTTCATATCTAGTTAATCTTTAGCATATTTAGAAGCGAGGAATTCATTAGAGTTAAAAATTGAGATTGAATGGGAAAACCAAGTATAAATAGAATTCTAACAATTTGAGATGGAATTAGGAAAAACAAATGAAGCGAAATATGTTGAAATATGCATAAAAGGGGATTTAAAAAAAAAAAGAAATTATGTCAGGCTAAATAAGGAAAATAGTGCCTTTTATATTTGGTACAATGCAAAACAATTTATATTTTATGTTTTTAAAAATTAGAGCAAGGATACATGGGTGACAACCCTCAACAAGGTTAAGGGCCATTAGTGACCTTCATCGAGCATGCCGTTTTTTTAAATTTTATTCTTTTCAATCAAGCTTCCACTTTATTTATTTATTTTTTTCAAAATTTTAATGTTAAATGACTTATCTTTTAATAGTTCACAAGGGGCATTACGTTGTCACCAAGCTGTTAGAAGCATGTTTGGATAGTTCCAACTATATTAAAGGTGGTGAGATGTCCCTTGACATCTCCTTGAGAGGGAATGTTCCTAGAGACATCCTTGCTTCTACAAGAGTGCCTTAGGGATGCACCCTTGAGGGGGTTTCGATATAGAGGATGGTAGGGGGACATTGTTTCCTTGTCTTGACACGCTTGAGATGCCATCATTTTGGGAAATAGGATAAAAACCTTGGGTATGTGCTCGTGGGATAAATGCAAAATAGGTCATCTTTGACTCAAGTACACAACATATTGCCCCACTTAAAGAGTTTTTCCTCTCAAAGTGAAGATCTTTGTAAATATGCACTCTCAACCTAGAGGGGAGTTGGGATGGTTAAATTCTAGGGAATTCCCTTTGTAAAGTTTTAAGCAATGATTTTATATTTTGTGTGAATACTTCTTGACAATTGAGCCAATATTTATAGTCAAAAAACATAATTCTAATCAATACACCTCACAGTAAAACTTAAAAAATGCCATAAAAGAAGAACAAGGGCTTTTTACTACTTAATTACTCAAATGAATTTTAGCTTATTTCCCAAGAAATGACAACCCTTGATGTTGCCTAGGAAGTCCTTGTTCTATTTTATGCAAGGAGATCTCTCTACTCCACCTTGTACATTCAAAAAGCAAGATTTTGGAGCATCATCACCCCTTCCCTGATTATATACTCTAGCTTGAGTGCAAGCTTGCCCTTTTCATCCATGACAAGAAATTTTATGTGGAAAAACATAGCCCAAACTTCTTCAAAGGAGAAAACATGAAACTTCTCTTATTTGGGCTATGAACTGCATAGGCAACTTCAACCACATTGCACAAATCTTGTATGGCCCATAGTGCATCGGTTGTGGCTTTTGCTTACCTTTCCCCTCTAAAGTGAGTTGCTTATATTGATGGAGATAGACAAAGATCATGTCACATTACTCTATCCTATGCTGCTTAGTTCGTTGCTTCATTTTGACAATGTTCCATCAAATTATCCTTCAACAATATAAGGATATTCTATATCTCTAGCTTGTCAATGCTTGTAGTTGTCTTTCCTTTAAGAACCACCTAGTCCAAAAGTGATGGAGGTTTGTAATCTTACTGCTTTAAAATGGGTCATCTTAATTGTAGAATTGTAGATGGTGTTGTACTAATGATATCAAATACAATTGGTCTACATATTCTCATGTTTTGTCCCTTAGATACATTGTGAGGTATCCTTCCGAGCATGTGTTGACTAACTTTGTTTGCCCATTAGTTTGAGGATAGTATAATGTATTTTTGTTAAATGACACTCCTATGAGCTTGAAGAGCCCACACTTGAATTTATTCTTAAAGATATGAGAGCAATCACAAATGACATGTTTTGGGATCCCATGTATCTTAAACACATCTTGCAAATATACCTTGCTAATGTTTGACCCTTTTAAGTTGGACTTGGTCACAAGAATGGTGTGTGTGTGTGTGTGTGTGTTCAAACAATCTACGACAACATATTTCATCCTTACCGTCAAAGCATAGTAGGCTTGAGATTAAATCCAATAAGACAACTTCTCATTTTCAATTGGGGATGACATTCTATTGAAGTAATTTAGGAGGGGAGATGCTTTCCACTTTATTATGTTGGCACATATCATATCTAATTAGAAATTTAAGGATTTTAGCCTTAAATTTTTGCTAGAAGAAGCTAACAATAATACTTTTATAGGATTTGTTGATACCTAGATGCTTTATAGTGAATGATGCATACCCATGTTGAAGTGTTGTTTGAATGAGAAGTGATCTATTTAAGGACAATTTTATTCTTGAACATTAAGCCTTTACCTTCTTTCCTTCCACAATGTATTGTGTGCTTCAAATTCTACTACTATTAGTGTTGTAGTTTTGAAGGAATTACACTGAGCTTGATCGAGTTGGTTGACAAAGACAATACTACATATAGGGGTATCATCTTTGTTGGTGTAATTAATTGTTGTGCCCCTTTCTATTAACTTAGGTAATTAGTTTTATTTACTTAGATAGATTTAGTAGTATTGAGCCCTTCACATCAAGTTGAGCTCACTTGACTTAATTGCTAATTGACCAATTGTTCACTTATGGCTAACTCAACTCCTTTGGTAAACTTTCCTTTCTGACTTGTTCTCACAAAGTAAATATTGGAATGCTAAAATATTTCCAAAATCTCTTCCCAAATCTCCCCAAACAAAGAAAATCAAAACAAGATAGATGAAAAATGAATGAGGAATCCCTCACAAGGACTCAAGGAGAGTATATGTAATGGATGTCATGTAAAATTTCTTCCTCCAATGAGGAGATGGAACATAGATTGTAATCACCCTCTCTTCCCTTTCCCAACAAACCTTGAAGGTGTCGTCGCCACAAGATTCTCACACATGTGAGTGTAGGGAGAAGAGGTGTAATTGTGTACACTCTTCCCCATGGGGGATCCTTGGGAAGATCTTGTTAGGAAAATGTGACATTAACCTTGTATTCCTATGCCATTCATATGTCTCTACGTTCCTTGGAATGTGTTCTCAGGGTCATGAGAGAAAATCATTAAATTATGACAATTGTAATTACATTTTAAAGAGGCGATTTAATATCAATGGAAGTTACACAACATAATGGAAAAAAATCCTTCCTAGTCATCCACTTATGGAAGGTGAAATTCCATGCCTTGGGCACCCAATTGTGGAGGAGTTTGGTGTTCGTTCGTGTTCCATTGGGGAGTCCAAGAGCATCGAAAAGATATAATCTTGATCGACTATGGGCTAGGCACCCATGAGAGAAGTCATGTGAAGGGAATTAAATATTTTATTGTCTATTGGCAGTCCAAGAGGTAGGTGTGGGTTATTTTCAAGTGGTATTTGCCTCTTTTTTGGGTTACCAGTTTTGGTTTTCCCTCCCACAAGTTTTTTATAAATTGGAGCCATGGGATGGTAGTTTTATGTCGAGTTCTTGCAGATAACAAGGTGTTGCTGGATTGATAAGAGAATAGTAGTGAAGTGTAGTATTGTGTATATCTTCATTGAAGATTAATAATATACTTTCCCTCTCTTCTCCTATGGATTTTTTTCTTAAAAGAGTTTCTCCACGTAAATTTGGTGTCTCTTATGGTTTGTTGGTTTGTTGTTTTTCTATTAATGTTGAATGTGCAATCACATATACATAAATATGATTTGGTAAAGTAATCTTTAGTTTGCAATTACTTGCATAAGTTAATATTGCAGCTTATCTTCACTTTGTTTTCAATAGATCTCACATGTGTGAGGTTTTGAAAATCCCAATACAAGAACTTGGAAATGTGGGTTTGGAAGTGACAAGTCACTTGCCTTTATGCGCAAGCCACAAATTTGTCACCCACTTCCCAAGGCATTTGGGAAGAATTAAATCAAAGAAAAACCTTAAGGTATAGGTCCTAAAAGATACCCAACCCATAGAGGGTTGATCTAGGGGCCTAAAAACACTCAAAAAAAGTGGGAAAAAGTACTTTCAAACCTTCTAGAAACCCATACAAAAAACCAATCCAAGTTTATACAACATGGATGATACTTGTCATAGACTCATGCCAACATTAAGAAACTCACAAAATACATTTACAACAATAAGACTTCACATTTACATCAAAAACAACATTTAGAGACCTTAGTCCCCATCATGGACTAAGGTCATGGCCTCACTAGGAACTAAATGACTAGGGTTTTCATAGAGGACCTCCAATTTCCATTGGCCATGGGATTTACCTACACATTCATTTACAACCATTAATATGCTCGATAGTATAGTAGAAGTAATATAAGTTCTCATAACAATTTGTTAATTTACCTTGTATTGTATATTAATTCAATCTAAATTCCCTACTAACACAAAGTGATTTCTAACACACAATGCATATTTAATTGAATCATTTCCAACTTTGATTAGGTTAATGAGACCCATTCAAGGCCTACTAAGAACTGTATTTAAATCCCCAATTCAATTCAATTAGAAGAACAAAACCTACACACAATCATCTCACAAAACCAAATTATTCTTACTATCAAAAATTTAGGCTATCACTAAACATATGGAATTCAAGCTATGTAGAACTCAAGTTATTCTACACATGATAAATGTTTAACATAGTCTACCTTGAAGCTCATTTATTTTGAAATTTCAAGTAATAATGTGATGCCTAACATTTCTAGGTATGTTGACACAATCTATCTTTCCTCTCAATAATGGATCTCATTCAAAGCTCAACAAAAGATTTAACTAGCCAATACTATACATATCTATCAATAGGAAAGGGTGTCACCAAGGTCATTGTAAGGTCGGGCCTTACATCACTTATGTGATAAAGGCTACTCATTTCATATATTTTCTCAATTTTACAAGTCCCTATTGAGTACTCATGCTAAGGAGAGGAACCTTGAGAAGAATCCACAAATGGTCCCTTATTTTACGCGGACCAAATATCCTCTTTACAATTTTGAATATTTATTTTTTGTTTTAGTAAATAATGTGCAATACTTTGGAATACGTTCTCATTTTAGACTCACATGCACCTCAAATTGGATGTAAAAAGTGAGGTGAATTTTTCATACTCATACCAATTTTCATTTAGTTTTGGGCTCATTTTGATGGAAATCCTTAATATAATTATATATTAACAAGTGACAAAGGGAACATGATAAGCATGTTTTTTACAAAGAGAAGAAGACTGGGAACTCTTTTGAGAAGACTACTTGGGAGGAGTCTTTGGACTCTCTGTCTAAAGACTAGAACTATAGTTGCTAAGTATTTTTTCTCCCGTTGCTTTGTTGTTCTATTTTGTAGACTGTTTTAGTGCTAGTTTGGGTGTCAATTTTTTTGTTCTTTGTTTGTTGTGTTAATCTCTATATATTAATGCTTTGAGATACACTTGTATTGGGTTCAAGGCCCTTCCCCTGCTTAACTAATAAAAAACAAGTGACACTCTCTTGTGCTAAGTTTGGCTCATGAATCAATGCTTATTTATATATATTTTACAATAATTTACACCTATTTCCATGCATTCAACCAAGTATCCCATCTCTATATGTGTAAATTCCCATATATATTTTATTTGCACATTATTGTTAGCCTATATTTCTACCAATTTCCACATATTTGTTCATTGCCTCAAAATTTCCACTTATATGTTCTTTACCTCACAAATTTAGATTTCTAAATTCAAATTTCTATGTTCCTACCTCTTTTCACTAGTCATTGAGAGCTAAATTGGTAGACATTTGCATGAATTGGTATTATTTTTTGGTATTTAAAAAAATTAATGTCTAAATTAATTAATATGGTCAAATAAAGAGAAAATCACTATAAAAACATTTGACTTTGGAGCTTAAAAAGAGCTCATTTACATACTTTTTTATGATCATTCATTAAAAAATGTAAAGCTAATCTATATAGGGGATTGACCTAAAAGAACTCGAACCTAGTGATCCTACAATATCTTAGGTAAAATGTTTGTAAACATTCCTCTACTAAATTCAACACAAGAATGATGAAGGCACAAAGATCTTTGTTGTATTTTTTTATGAAATCATTCATACAAGTCAATTCATTCACAAAAACTAGATCATGGTAGCAGTGCTTGATTTTGATCCCAAGGAACTTAGATTTGACTCAGATATTTTTGATACTATACAAAACCTAATACATTCATCAAATTATACAAAACCTAAGATATTCATCAAATTATGAGCATTAATTTTGTGTAGATCTTAATGATTTGATTCCAAACAACATCAACATTAATTCTTCATTGTTATTCCTAATGTTATTTAACCCCATCTATTGTATTTAATTTTTTAAAATTTCATTTCAATTTATCAACCTAACTTTGATTTAATATACAGGTTAATTGAACTTAATTATTTTTAATTATTTAATTAGTGATATAATTTGCATAAAGTAATTTTTATTTACACTTACGTACATGAATAATAAACACAAAAAAGACTAATGCATCCACTCAAAAAACTAACCCTCAAACATCATACTTTAAGATTGACAAAGCCTTTGATACATTTAATGCATTATAAGCAAACCTTAACTTATAACTATTATGAAAATAAGAGATATTATAATAATTCATTTATCTATTTTGATAGAAATTAAAGGCAAGGAAAACCATAAAATCCACCTATCAGAAATATTACTAATAGAGAGGATTCTAGGATGTTGGCAATCCACCCAAGACTTATGTCACAAACTCATAGTTTTTTAATTGGTAAATATTTTGGTGTATTTAATGTGTAAAAAATTGAATAGGCTCTACTAGTGAATAAAGTATAAATTCCATGAGTATAAAGGAGAAAATCAATATATAAAGGGGTCAAGAGGCACAAACCAATATAAGATAGCAGTCTGAATGAATTTATTTAATTAGTGTAACATGTGACCTCTAGGTACACCTCTCATAAAAATGATATTAGAATAGGGCAATTTAATAAAAAATAAATATAAAATGATAATAATATAATTTATACATATATACCCATTAACACATGTAAACTGAATAACATATAGCACAATAAGATTTGAAAGGACTCAATAAAATAAGTTTTTCCTACCTTGTAAGTCTATCTTAAATATCATCTTTTATTTAAGCTCCATTAACTCTTAATTAATATCTTATTTATTCATTAACAATATTCAAGCATGATATTCATATTATCCACACAAAAAACACACTCCTCAATTACAACATATTTCATAGTCACAACCTCCTCTTCTCCTACAAGGTTATGTAATGGTTCTTTATCTCCATGATTCAAACTAGGCACTCTTCTTCCTCTTCTTTTCTAGCTATCTAAAATTTACTTCTTCACTTTCTTTGTTCTCAGTGTCTTCTAACTAATTACCTTGAAGGTTTCTTGAGGTCAATTGATTGACCTTTACTAAGTGCACTTGGTGTACTTTCACAATGATAAAATCTTCATGATATTCAAAAAGGTCAACACTTTCTCCTTGTAATCTTCAACATTATTTGTTCAAATGTCAAATTATAAACTCTTTAATTTAAATTTTATTTTTGTAATTACACAAATATTTTTTAATTTTTGTATCAAACAATATTGAAATCACAATTAAAAAATAACCGCAAAACTTGTGAGTAACCAAAATAATAACTAAATATAACACAAGCATACTTAAAATATTGACAAAGACTAACACATTCTTCACAATTACAAATCTTTATACATGAAAAAAAATTATGCATAATTCACCACAACATTGACACAATAAAAAACTCTCTTTTGCAATATATTAATTAACCAATTTATAATTTAATTTATTTTATATATTTTTTTAAATATCTTTAGCTTAACTTATAATTACAAAAACAAGAACACAATCCAAAATAGTTAGCCGATAGACTACATCTAGTGTGAGATTCGAGTCTAAAACAAGTCTCACGCCTATAAACCGCTGTTGAGTCGTCGAAAAACAAGTTTCAATTGCCATTTAATAGTAAACCAGCTATCATTCAATGGTAAAAGCCTCCAAAATCTCATTTATCACATAAAAGCTAGATAAATATTGATTTGACAATTGGATGGGAACATTCTATTTCTACTTGCAGTATTTTTTGTCAATTTGATGACAACTTTCATTTTTCATTTGCATTGCTTTATGTTTTAAATCGGTATGCAAATATTTCATAATCAAATTATAATTAATTTCTTTAAGGAAAAAATATAGATTTGTCTAAGTTTATTTCATTCCATTATTTAGCATTTATTATTAATTGTTTAATCCACCCACATGCACAAATACGTACTCTCTAACATATTAACATACATATAATTTTCTATCGATGCAATCTTTGAACCTCCTTTAAATACAAATGTTAATATATAATATTATTATTATTAAAAAATAAATTGAAATAAATCTTGCCCTAATTTCTAATATTCGCTTTACCCCTAGCAAATATTCCCTCCCTCCAAAAGGCATTAACGACTATGCAAGCAAACATAGGGAACATTTGATTTCAAAAAAAGAATCTTGAGTAATAATGTTTTCCTCGAGAGCCTACAAATAATCCAAATATTCCACATAGGGACAAGAATACCTTCTTGTACTTTTGTTACAAGTCAAAAAAGCTCAGCTAAACGTAGAAAATGTGACCATTTAAATGTCCCATCAAATGCCAAAGTTTCAAGTGCAACAAATACATGAAATATGTATAAATTAAAGTTGATAATATTTTCCACACTATAGCCCACCTTCCTATGGCCAAATTAAATTTTGAAGGCATCCTAGGGGACTAGAGGGATAGGGGGCATGGCTTAAATTTCATAGATGTATGATCATATTTAATATAATTATTTTTGGGGGTGTGGAGATTCTATCATAGGAATGTTGAAATTTAGGTGGTTTATGAGAAAGTATTATTTTTAATTATAAGTTATTATGATATGTAAAAGTAATGTTACATTGGTTATTATTATAAATGTGTTATTTGATGATTGAGATCACTTATCAAATTTATTTTTTTGATAAAAACAGTGTTTCACGTGGTTTTAGGGACGGGGATGGGGGCACGACAAGGGACGTATTTCGGGGACACAGGAATGAGGGGGTCTAAGTTGGGGGCAGCAGGGGATGGTGGGGGGACAACGGCGGGTGGGCAGTAGGGTGTTGAAATACATATATTACTTGAAAAAATAGTTATAAAAAGATGTATAAGTATAATAATTATACATCTTGGAGACAACTAGGAGTCCCCTAGACGTCTTGAGGACACCCCAGTGTCCTTGAAGTCCTAGCAGCATCTTGGAGACAACGACACTAGTGGTGAGATGGTGGTGGGATGGTGGCGATGGTGGTGGGCTAGTGGGGGGACGTCCCCCCAAGTCCCCAAGTCTTCGATACATACCCGTCTAGGAAACATGGGTTTTTTTGGGGGGGACGTGTCCCCGTGGAACACTAGATAAAATTTATTTTAAAAGATGAAGAGGGAGGAGTGTTATGATCGTTTTTTGTAAATATCATAGGGACTAGTAATATTACATAAGTAAAAGAATTAGTCCTGAAGTTAAGTATATCTTTTTGTTCAAACTTTCATCCTTCATAAAAGAAGGATGTTCATTTATAATTATTTGGAAGATTAAAATAGCATTAGTACCTAAATTGGATGTTGATAATGTTTTAAACATTTTAAGATTTTATTCTTTGTTTCTTTTGTCATTTGAATACTTTATAGAAAGGTAAATGGATAAAAAATACTTCCTAACTAATGTTGAAACATTTTAAAAGAAAAGTGATTTTTGGTTAAGTATAGTTAGTTAGGACATAGAGAGAAGTTGGAAGTTATAAAATTGGTAAAAGGAGAGATTAAACATGTTTAAAAAAGGAGAAGAAAAGGGAAGGAAATTGATGCTCACATATTATTTGAATCACCTCAATTTATAAAGTAGTGACTTATCAAGCTTATATCCTCACCTTTTTTCTTTACATGTAAAAATTACTCTTTGAAGTTATGTTCCTATTGCATGTCTATACATTTGTGTTTGGTTGAGGATTGAATAGTGTACATGTTGGTGTGAATAAAGTCTTGTACCTAGTTAATTCTTTACTAGGAACTTAGGGGTATTCACATGTTAAGTTTATTTAGGATATAAGCTTTCTTTTAGAAGTCTTAGTTGTCTTATCTGGACTTTACATTATCCTAGGTAGTTATGAGTTAGTTGTCTCATGTGATAGGATTAAGACACTTGTCATGAACTTGTCTAATCTTGTCTCTCACCTTACCTTTATAAGCAAGGAATCTCTAGCATATTTTGCATCTTGATAATATTGATCAACATCTTGATCATATTGTATCATATTGCAATTCTTGTTTGGTGGAATAACATCTTTTATTGTTGCTTCTCTCTATTGCTTGTGGAGGTTATTTGGTGTTGCAGATTGAAGATCTTGGTTGCTCACTTCAACATGGTATCAGAGCTTTGAATCTTGCAAGCCCCTTCCTTTTTTTCTTAGAGAGTTTCTATAATCAAGTTTTCTATTATGATTTGAGTTTATTTTATGATCTTGTAAATTCATGTATGCTCTTCTCTTGTGTTTCAATATGATCTTGAGAATCAGAAAGGGTTTACAAAGATATGTTAATCCTATATTGCATGTATGTTTTTTGGTGAGATATGATGATTGCAACAATTTTGGCTATAGTAGCAATATTTTTTGTCATCCCATTGCATCCAAGAGGCTCAAGAAAGTCATATTTGATTTTTGTTTCACTCAATTTGGTCACCATTTGCAACTTTGGCAAACGAGGGTTTGAAGCTCAAATTTGGTGAACAACTTTTTACTAGAGCAATTTTGGCCCAAATGGACCTTTTCATTGCATTTAGAAGGTCCAAAAACCCCTATTCTCATATAAAATTTGTCTATTTTAGGCCAATTTTATTTTTGGCAAATTTTTATTTTGCCAGGGGTCATCACTGTAGGCCTAATTTCAACCAGTTTTTCAAAAACTCATAACTTTTCACCATGGTGTCCACTTTTTGCAAACAAGATATTGTCAAAAAGATGGTTCAACAAAATTTGCAATGGTGCAGGTGAATTTTATAGACTTGGCCAATTTTAGCCAATTTTTTAGCTTGAAGGTACACACCCATTTTTCTACAAGTTGAAGGTTAAATAAACTTCATTTTGTCATCTTTTGCTTGTTGGAACAAAATTTTTTTTATGGATTTTGTTCTTAGCATCAAAATATTTCTAGGTTTCTGTTATTGTCTACACACTATGAATAGATTTTTCAAGAATCAAGAAACTTTTTTTTTCTAGAAAAAAATGTTTCTTGGAGGATAACTTCAAATTTTCAAAAATTCGTAACTTTTGCATACGGAATTGAAATTTGGAAAAAAAAAAAATTTAATTGCTCAAAAAATTTCAAGGATCTATTTGTAACCTCTAGTTTTAGTTTTGGCGAGCCATTTTTCTGAAAATTATAAAAATCACCGTGTGTTATAAACTATTGATTTGAGCTTGTCACTTGTAAAAATTGTAAATTTCTTCATTGTAATTTGTTGGGGGGTTGTAAATTCAATTTTAATACATTTTGGGGGGTGAAAGGAACAATTTAAGTGCCACATTGTCTTCTTTCTCTTGGTGTTCTTTTGTCCAGCATGGCAGATCTAAGGCAAATTGAACCACTCACTGCACATAATTATCAACATGGAAGCTAAAAATGACTCAATTGTTACAATCTAAGGGTTTATGGCCAATGCTAGATGTAGAACAACTTGAATTCATAAGGGAATATGAAAAATTTACCCATAGATGTAAAATGGATGAAGCAAAAGGGCTCATTTGCTTACATGTATCTGATAACTTGTTTCATATTGTGGATTGTAAAACACCTAAGAATGTTTGGGACAAACTTGAAGAATTATATGGTAAATTCAATCAGTTTAGAATCTTGCAACTTCAAGTGGATCTCCAATCACTCTCTCTAGATGCATTTCCTTCTATTCAAGATTTTATTGCAGAATTCAAATTGATTTTGTCACAATTAAAAGGGTGTGGGCATGATAAATTTGATGATGAATGTATCTTCTTGATTCTGTCTAAGTTAAGAGGCCCTTATCAAGTTTTTTCTTCTACTTTCTATTCTACTATGGATGTCATGGGGAAATATTATAAAATGCCTTATTTTGAGTTGTTTTGTGAGGGTCTTACTAGGGAGGAGGCCAAGTTGGTTTAGTTGGATGCACTACCTAGTTCTAAGAATCATGCTTTAATGGCTCAATCTTCCAAGGGTAAAGGAAAGAATAAGAAGCACAAGAAAAAATCATCTTCAGGTAGTGAGTCTCCCTCCAAACCAAAGCAGAAGAAAAATCATAAGTCCACCCCATCTCCTACCTTTGGAGATTATTCTTCCAAGTCCAAGAAAAATAAAGGAGATCCTTCTTCATTTTGTGGCAAAACTGGGCATGATGAGTCTCATTGTTTCGAGAGACTAGTTCATCCTTAGAGGAAGCTATGAGGAAACATAATATAATTGTAATACCTAAGTCTTCTTCCATGGGAAAAGGGCAAGCTCTTTGAACACGCGCCATTCATTCATCTTCAAATAGTTGGATTCTTGATTCAAGTGCTTTACATCACATGACCAATTCACGTGATCTTCTTGATTCCATTGATCATACTTCTACTTCTCATATTGCAATTGGGAACTCTTCACAGATTCCAATTTTTGGGATAGGATTTGTTTAGATGCTAGATGGGTGCATTGAGGATGTTATTCTTGTTCTTGATATTTCAGCGAATCTACTTTCCATTTATCAAAATTTTCATTCTAGAGATGGAAAGACTGTTGAGTTTACTCTAGATAATGTGACTATTAGAATGTTGCAGGATCCTGAGAAGGTTGTTGCTACAAGGATAGTTGATCATGAGAACCAATTGTATCGGTTTGATGACTTTGAGTCTTCATCAAGTTCATGTTTTATTGCTCATGTTGATTCAATGAGAAAGCTTTGGCATGAAACATTTGGGCACTTGAACTATAGATATCTTCAGTAGATGCACACACATAACTTAGTGGTTAGTCTTTGTAAGATCTATTGCATAGATGGTGTTCGTCCAGGTTGTGTTCTTGGAAAGCAACATCAAGATCCTTTTCCTAAGGGTCAAGCTAAACGTGCAACCACACCCCTTGAGTTGGTCCATAGTGATCTCATGTCATTCCCAACTTTTTCAGGGGCTAAGTATGTGCTCACTTTCATTGATGATTTTTCTAGATGCACATGGGTCTACTTTTTGAAGCTCAAGAGTGAGGTTCTCACCATCTTCAAGACCCACAAAACAATTGTGGAGAATCATTCAGGTTTTTCTCTTCAATTGATACACAAATAATGGGGGAGTATGTCAATCAGGCATTTCAAGATTTTTGTAGTGAGCATGGTATTCTTCATCAGCACACGGTTCCTTACACTCCTCAACAGAATGGTGTGGCGGAGAGAAAAAACATGACTCTATAGGAGATGGCCAATTGTATGATTTAGTCTAGGTCCATGGCTCCAACATTTTTGTCTGAAGTTGTCAATTGTTCCATTTATATTCAGAACTGTATGCCTCACAAGGCAGTGTGTGAAATATGACCCTTGAGGTCGAGGCTTGGTCTCATCACAAGCCTAATGTATCCTTCTTCAGAGTATTTAGTAGTGAGGCTTGGGAATTTGCTCCAGATGGTCGATATAAATAAATGGAGAAGAAGAGTCAACGATTCATTTTTGTTGGCTATGGTGAGGATGTGAAGGCATACCTGGATTGTTTGATCCTAACACACAAGAGGTTCATTTTTGTCATGATGTTTAGTTTGTTGAGTCTTTCACATAGATAGATCCTCCTTTGACTTCTTCTTTATCACAACCTACTCAATCTTCTTCAATTGAGGATGTTCTGCTTCTTGAGGAAGATTTTGATCATGGTCTTGATCCACCTCCTCCTAATCCACCCACTAGGCCACGATGGGCTCATGTTCCTCTTGAGGAGGTTGCTCCTCTTGTTGATGATCCCATAGACACTCACTACACATGTTCTTAGACTTTAGGTGTTAGTCTTTTGATTCATGTCATTTCGGATGATCCTCAAAAGTTTTTAGATGCTTCAAGTATTCCTGAGTGGGATAGTACTATGGATGATGAGTATTCTTCTTTGATGAAGAATCATACTTGGGATCTTGTACCTCTTCCTAAGGGAAGAAAGTTGATTTGTTGCAAGTGGGTGTATCGTACCAAATAGGCAATAGATGGTTTCATTGACAAGTACTAGGCTCATATTTTTGCAAAGGGGTTTTCTCAAGTTGAAGGAATTGACTAATCTAAGAACTTTCCTCCTGTTGCCAAGATGGATTCTATTCATCGTGATCTTGATATAGTTTCATCATAGGGATGGTCAATGTATCAGATGGATGTGAAGAGTGCTTTCTTGCATGGGGATCTTTATGAGGAGATTTATATGGAGTAGTCACTAGGTTTTGCGTAGGGCTCTTCACTTATTTACAGGCTTCAAAATTCATTGTATGTTCTCAAATAGGCCCCTCAAGCTTGGTATGAGAAGATGAATAGTTTCTTTCTTGATTTCGGCTACACTCATTATCATTATGATCCTACAATTTATAATTAGAAACATGGAGAGGATCTTCTCATTCGTGTTCTCTATGTGGATGATTTGATTCTCACAGGGCATTCCATTTTCATGATTCAAAGTAAACAGTGAGCATTAATGGAGCGATTTGACATGACCAACCTTGTTTTTTTGCATTATTTCCTTTGTCTTCAGGTTCATCAAACTTTTGATGGGATCTTAATTTTCCAACAGAAGTATGCTCTTTATTTGCTTCAGAAATTTGGCATGGCTAATTGCAAGCCTACCCCCAGTGCTTTTTAGTCAAGTGTTCTATTGTCTACCAGTTGAACTACTCCTACAATTGATCCTACCTTGTATCAGCAATTGGTTGTTAGTCTTTTGTACTTGACACATAGTCGTCCTGATATTTCCTTTGTGGTTGGACTTGTCTCTCACTTCTCTCAGGAGCCTTATGAGAGTCATTGGAAGGCTGCCAAACATATCTTGAGATACATTCAGGGCACTACTCATTTTGGCATTCATTACACATCAGAAGCTTCTCAGATTGTGGGCTTCACTGACTCAAATTGGATTGTTGATGTCAATGATCATAAGTCTACTTTTGGCTTTGTATTTTACCTTGGTTTTGGTCTGATTGCATGGTCATGCAAGAAGCGGAATTTTATTGCATTATCATCAACAGAGGTTGATTATCGAGGTGCGTTACTTACTAGTTAGGAGGTGTTGTGGCTTCATCAGTTGATGACTGAGTTCAAAATTCCTTCCACTTGGCCCACTACTCTTTGTTGTGACAACCAGAGTTCCATCCATATCTCTTGCAACCCAATGGAGCATCAACGTACTAAGCATATTGAGATCTGCATGCACTTCATCAGGCAACTCATCGAGGGTGGTGTTCTCATCTTAGAGTATTTTCCTACAAATCAATAGGTCGCAGACATCATTAAACCTTTGGCTTCGCCTCACTATCTTCAATTGTGATCGATGCTTGGAGTGAAGGAAGTTGTCCTTGGGGGGTCATGACAAGTCCTCCTTCCTTCTTCTGTTTTTCTTTGCAGTTTTTTCTCTCTTTTGGAGATGAGTTTTCTCCCACAGGGTTTTTCTCCACTTGTGAGAGTTTTTTTTGTACATGGGTACCTCATCAGGCTTTTTTGTTGAGACCCATATTTTGCATATTTGCATTGATGTGTTCCTCCCTAAGTTGCACTTAAGGGGGGATGTTGGTGTGAGTAAAGTCTTGTACCTAGTTAGTTATTTACTAGGGACTTAGGGCTTATTCACATGTTAAGTTTACTTAGGATATAAGCTTTCTTCTAGAAGTCTTAGTTGTCTTATCTAGACTTTGCATTATCATAGGTAGTTATGAGTTATTTGTCTCATGTGATAGGATTAAGACACTTGTCATGATCTTGTCTAATCCTATCTCTCACCTTTCCTTTATAAGCAAGGCATCTCTAGCATATTTTGCATCTTGATAATATTGATCAACATCTTGATCATATTGTATCATATTGTAATTCTTGTTTGGTGGAATAACATCTTTCATTGTTGCTTATCTCTATTGCTTGTGGAGGTTATTTGGTGTTGCAGATGGAAGATCTTGGTTGCTCACTTCAACAGTACATGCAATGTTAGCAAGTAAAATTCTACATGAGAATATAATCAATGAGGCTCACTATAGGTTTTCCTTCGAAATCCAAAAGATGGAGGGAATACTTCTCTAAGAGATGGGGAAATTTTATATATATATATATATATATATATCATGTGTTTGATTGTATTAATATCAAAATGGATTGTTACATGAGAGGGGGTAAGCCTTTAGTTATCAAGTGGAAAAATTATTAGCACCTATAAAGCCTCATAGGGCTCTATACATTCCTTTGAGCATGGAGAAACTATAGTATATTCAATAAACACTATTTCACAATAAGCAATTACACACTAAGGGCTACCCATATTAATTTCATAAACACCCTACTCATAATATAAAACTAACATTCCCTTATTTTTTAAGATTGAAAGTATGTAAAATAAAACAAGCCTCCATAATAAAACTAACTCAATATTTGCAAGGAAAGAAAAGGAATACTTATCTCTTTACATGCTTTGTAGAAATGAGTCTTTTCCTTCTCCCAAAAACCAAGCCAAGCTTGAAACTCCAACTTCATAAAAAAGAGCTATTTTTCCCTCTCCACACTCTACTCCCAAAACTCTAAACAAAAATGAAAATAATGAAAAGGTAATTCTTAAACTCCTCATCCAAATGAAGGATATATAGGAGTTCAACACTTGAATCCCTTGATATCAATTATAATATCACTAATATTCCAACCCACCATCAACTTTACCTTCATAGAATCTATGACAAGTTTGGAGTCACCTTCAATAGATGTAACCTTTTTATCCCCAGTGATGGGTCAATTCAAACTCCCCATAAAATATCCATTGCTTGAACTGTGTTACAAGATTGTTCCCCTAGTCCCCTAGTGAATCAAGGTTCTTGAGAATACCACCACCACTAACCAATCCCGGGTTTTCTTTAGTAGCCCCATCGAAGTTGAGATTTCCCCAATCCATAGGGGGAGGTTTCCATTTGGTATTATGGTGAGCTAAAACTTTAGAGTTATCAAAAAATTCAGGGTTCAAGTGTAGCCCCATCTATTACCAACATTGAACTCCAAAGCAGAAGGATGGAAACTCATAATTTTCCAATTGCAAAGAGAAACATTTTCCACTAATAGCATGGAGCAAGACCCAAATGCCTCCTTAGCATTTTTTTCAGATTTTTTGAATATTCTATTATTCCTTTCTTTCCAAACACTAACAAATATTGGGAGGGATTTATCTCCATTACTCCCTAATTAGGGAGTGAGCATAAGGACAAGTCCAATTATTAATAAGACCTTTTATGTTTTCATTTATGGTCCAGTTAAAACCTAATTTTTGGAAGGCATGACCCTAGATTATCTCAAAGAAAGGAAAATGAAGCAGCAGATAAGACACCATTTCCTCCCTTTTGCATAAAATACACATATTATGTATTTGAAAGCCTCTTATCCTTAAATTGTGCTAAGAATTCTATTGTGTGCATGAGTCCACCAAAATAAACTAATCTTGAGGATAAGATGATAACTTCATATGTAATTCCAAAGTCTATTGTAGTGGTCATTGGTTAACAACAAACTATAAGTGGACTTAACAGTGAACTTCCCCTTCTATCCTTTTCCCAATAAAACTCATCCTCTTTTTGAGATAAGTGGATTATTGTTAATTTCATAGTATTTTGAAGGGTATTAGCTTTCTATATCAGCTCTTGATATTATAACAACAATTTTCAATTTTCTTCCACTGTTGCTCATCCCAACATTTATAATGAAATAGTCATCAAATCTCCTTCCAAATAGACTAGTAGCCATGCCCTGCAAGTCTTTGAACACCAACTAGTTTAAATGTTGGTCTAAAACCTAATGGTCCTCCCTATAACCATTTCCCAGTTTCCACCTTAGTCCCACCGACATCGGCTTCCTTGATTTAAGAATATTGTTCCAAATCATAGAACCTAGAGGATGTTGAGAGTTAGAGATATTCCTAACAAAACTAAAGTTGTTTAAGTACTTAGCTTTTATTATTTCACATCAATCCTTCTCATTCAAAAGGAGATCCTAGCCAACCCTACCATAAAGGGCTTTATTGGTGATCTAAATATTTCTAATTCTCAAGCCCCCATAAGCCTTAGGAAGATAGACAGTGTCCCAACTTATGAGGGCCATTTTTTCTTTTCTTCCATACCAGACCACAAAAAAAAAATTATTTTCTCAAATTTAGCAACAATGTACCTAGGGATCTTAAACAAGGAAAGGAAGTAAATGGGAATACCTTGTAGAACAACAACGAGGAGTTGGAGTTTTCCTACATGACTCAAAAGCTTACCCTTCCAACCCACCATTTTTTTCTGAATTCTCTCCAACAATTTTTCATTCCTTCCAAAATATCACTTAAACCATTCTACAAATATAATTTAAAAGTTGGTTTTAAACACTTTAACCAATTTTAGTAAAATCCTAAATTTCTCTTCGTGGTTTATATATTAATCACAGTAATAAACCTAGTGGTTATCTTAAGGAGATAAACTAAAAATTTAAATATTTAACCCTAACCTTATGAGAATCTAGATTTTCTTTCAAAAAATTCCATCAACCTTAATACCCAAATTAAAAAATGTAGGTCTTAGATAATATGTAAACATGATCTGAATTTAGTTAGGAATTTAGGTAAACTTACCTAGTGAGAAAACCTATAGTATTGTGAGAACACAAAATTGGACAATATGAAAAACTCATTAAGAGATGTATGCCTTCAAAATTTGTTTCTATTCACTTCAAAGAAAAAATTTATACATTTGCATCAAAGATGAAAGGCCACCACATCCTTGGAAGTCAAAATGGAAATTTGGATGAGGACCAAACAACTAACTAAAATGAATTTTTCAAAAAAAATGTCTATTTTGGTATCCCAACTTGGTGAGGTCATAACTTCTAGCCTATTGGTAAAAATTTGAACTTCCTAGAACCATAAAGGTATTGAATAGGTATATTTTCAATCCCTTAGAAAGCATTACTTTTGCAATCTATTCCAAGGGACCGACGATGGTTCTCAAGCCAAATTCCACTCTAAAGGCCTTCACAAATGTGATTTAGTAAAACATAGAAATACCAAGAATTTGGAGTTTTGATATTTTTCATTATTAGTTGTGAAAATACCACCCAAGTGCTTACAAATTTATATGGGATCAAAAATCCACCCTTTTATGTATTAAATATGCTTAAAATACATTTTCCTTACAAATTAATGATGTTGAGAGATGACTAATTATATAAAATATTTCACACAACAAAAAATATATTATCATAAACTATTATGCATGGGACCCACAACAAATAGAAAAATTGCATAGACCCAATTGCATGAAATTAATTTAAACAAGCCTAGCATACATTAATACAATACTACAACAATAGAAATAAAGATACACTCTTAACCCATGACATCATCTATAAAACATAATACTGGATGAAGTTGAGATCTTGTGACCATGAAATATCATGTGTGACCTCTCGTTGAGATCATCCTAACGGGTAAAACGGTTTTATTCCTCATTCCTAGGAAGCCAAAGGTTTTTCATCCTCATATCTGATTGTTTAAACTCTGGTACTCAAAAAAATGTTGGCTAGGGTTTTGATTTGGAGAATAATGAATAATCCCATAATAATGAAAAACCTCAAGGTATATCTCCTTTGGTGTATTTGAATGTCCTATGGAAGATATTCATTATCGTTGGCCTATGATTTCATCAACATAAATGGCATCCTTTGATTTGTGTGTACATGGTGGAGAAGAATCCATGAACACCTCTGAAATGGTGACCAAACTTCAACAACCACATTAATAACAATAAACACTTTGTGATGGATCTCATTTTGGGCCTTTTCATCCTTGTGATGGTTATCCATATGATTATCACTCTTCTATTTTAAACAGTAGATCAATCTGAGTTAATGCTTCATACATACACAATGACATGCATGAAAACATGCCACAATATGGATGATAGGTGATGTGACCAAACTATTAGAGATGAAACAATATCTAAAATATATTCTCATCAAGTTCCAATTACACATTCACTATTTTTGTTTTTATAGCTGCATGCAGCTGATAACTTATGCTATGAGTAAGTATTACATCTATCTAGTAGAATCATTTCTACTAAGATAAGTTGACCATCCTACTACCTTTATCACACAAAAAGAAAAAATTGGTCACATGTGGCCTAATTACTTCTCCAATAATTAGCTCTATCACCTTGAGAAGACTTGATATGAAGCCTATGAACATACTATTCCAATTTTGATGGAGAGTATAAGTAATGGTTACAAAAACCATTATAAATTCATGCTTTCCTCTTTTATGTTAGTAGGTCATATTCACCTTAATATGTTTTAGATCCTCCTATTAAATTATCCTCAATGATAATCTCTCCCTTATACAACTATAATTATTATAGGATCTAGAGTATCTCATAGTGGGGATATCATACAAAGCTTCCAAAATCTTTTGTTGAATATTTGGACCCAAAACTTGAGGAAATGTTTCCTCATGCCAAATAGGTCCATCTACTAAAATATGTTAGTTATCCCTTATCTTACCATCTAAGATGTTATAAATTTTCCATGATGGAAACCTTCCAACCACCAAACATGGCATCAATAAAGCAAGGAAGTGGTAACAAATAATAGGCATCAACAAACACATTATTTTCTCCTTCATGTATTCTACATCATAATCATAAACATGGATTTTTCTACCCAAATTTCTCCTTCTTTTCAATCAAGTTGATTTAAGAAGACCTTCAATCCATTGTAATAGATATCTATCACACATTCATTATAAAGGGAATGTCTAATTTTTTTTAAAATATGGATGATGGAAAAAACTTGCTCATAATACATATGGGAACCCACGTTTAGATATTTGAAATTCATGCTCTCATTTTAATAGAGTTTCCCTCTTGCATTAATAGGGCCTCAATACCATCTTTTGAAACACCACGTTCCTCAACAATTGGATTTGAGAAACTTGAAATAAATAATATAAAACATGAAATAATTACCTTATCAATATAATCAATAACTACTTGTATTATATTCATCCATGCAACAACCATTCTATTACTATTGTGTAGGCCAAATAATCTTCTTAACAAAGTTTGTGTAGAGAATTCCCAAACTAGATAATGTGAATCCTCTTCTTATCTACCTAATTCATCATAAATTTGAAAGTAGTTATTATTTGTTCAAATTAGATAGCTTAATCAAGAACTGAGTGACATGACCTATGAGATATTTGAAAGAGGTCTTGTGTGTATACTTCTTACAAACCTAGATCTGATGGTATCTTGTTTTCAAATCATTCTTTGAGAAATAAGGAGTAGTAAAGGCATGCTTCCCATAAAATATATATAATATACATGACTTCCATCACTATTCTTTTTTCCATTTGGGAAAATTTTCCTTTACTATAATTATTTTTATCCGCATCTAATTTAAAATTTCCATTAGATGTGCCTCCAAACAACATATATTCTCATTTAAATGTAAACTTTATATTTCTAGATTGAACATCTATAGAAAGTCACTAATTGACTACAACCATTGAACACATATAATCATGTCAATTTTTCTCATAGATAATTCATCACATACCTTACACTTTCATGTGGTAAAATTAAGTTGTTTACTTCTCCAAGTGCATGGCATGATGAATTTATAAGCAATAGTTATAGTAAATCCATCAACAATCTCAACCTATTTTTTGTTTGATATCCTCCCTTTTGTAACTATTTGGATAAAGCATCAAGTGATGTATTCACATTGCTCTTCATGTGTCTCAACTTACTACCTAGATTCCATACTCTTATGAAAGGGAGTATTTGAAATATTTTATCTCTTTTGTGATGATTTACATGATAACATCTTGGCTATGATATAACATGGAGTAACATATCATTGATATTGTCATTATTTTTAGCATTTAAATTAGAAAAAATCTCAACATCCATTTCAAAATGTAGGTTAATTGAAAAATATCATAAGTTATTTAGATACCTCCTTGAAACTCCACCACATAAGCTACTTGATTTTCCAATCTAAAATCACAGGAATGTTTAGAGTGTTGGTCTTCCTCTATTGTTTCTTGTGTTATATTAGTACCTTCATCATTATGTATCAAGATATTTTCTTGCTCATTTTCACAAATATCCAAAAATTCATCAAATTTTATAAGTTCCTTCTATATTGCATATTCCTCCAAAGTTTTCTCTCTCAAACTCCCAAAAATATATTTTATATTATTTCTTCTCTTTCGGTTTGATTGTACTTAAGAAAATTCATCCTAGGTTTAGGTTTCATCCTCTATTATTTTTTGTTCCTTATCATATTTTCTTGATTCATCATCTGATTTCACCCCTTCTTTTCTCTAGCATTTGTGGCCTAGTTCCTAAGATTCTTTGCATGAGCAACAATTTTGTTCTTATATGTTCATTTTTTTGTCATCCATTTTTACAATATGAGGTTTTTTCTTTTGTTTATGATTGGATGGATGTGTCTTCTAATGGAATTTTTTTTTAGGCACTGACTACTCTAGTGTTTTAGTTCGATTGATAGCCTCTCAATGATTTGGTTTTAACTATTCTTTTTTCAATTTTGACTTCTCTCATTCCTTCCTCAACTTTCTCATGTATTCATAAATATCTATTTTTCTTAACACACTAAAAATCCATTCAAAAGGAAGTGCAAATTTGAAACCATTTGATTGTTTTTGGTAATCTTTGAAAAATATATCAAACTCATCTTCCAATAAAATATTGTTTTCTACCATTGAAATTCATTCTTCCTTTTTTAGAATAGAATTTTCTTTACCACCTCTATTGGAAATTTCCTTGTCATTGATGAGATTGTTGGCAACATAAGCATAAGCATATATGATGTTGTGTATTGATGGATAGTTTTTTGATGAGCATGAGTGACTATGGTGATGGAAATCTAGTATATAGGTACAATGGTTTTGGTTCAATGCAAAACAAATGTGTTGATATTTGGTTGTCATAGAATACATTTTTTAGTGTATAAAGTATCAGGTTTTAGGTCCACATTGCTCTGCATTGAAGAATCTTGGTCTGTGGTTCTAAAGTAATTTTTGTATATGTTGGAGGATCTTAAATCCAAAGTTTCATGTTTTTATGTCCTCTGATGTAAAATTTACGATTGACAAAGTATCAGGTCTGCCAGTGACAGTGTTACCAGTATAGAGTACATGTTTGGAATGCTCCACATTCCACCATGGAAGAATATTTAGTTATGTGGTTTTGTGGGAGTGCTTACAGGTGTCAGAAGGGTGTGTGTTCCAAGTGGAAAGTGTTTTGGTGGTTCACATGTTGTGTTGTGAATGAACATATGGTTCATTTCACTAGTCTTCACCAATGGTGTTGACCTAACAAGTTTGGGGTTGTGCAAAGTTAAAGTATGATTTGAGTGAACTTAAGGGAATGATTATAGGTCCCTTTCCGACCTATTTTGATGTGTTACAAGTTTTGAGGCATGTGTGGTTGGATCTTGAGCCGACAAGTTGATGAATTACATGTTTCATCTAATTAGGCCAACCTGATTGATGATGTAGGTGTTTTGCGAATGTAATACATATAAATGTAAGTTCATTTCAGTGTTATAGATATAAGATGTATGTAATGCAATGTGAAGTGTGTGAATATAGTGCAAATGTGATGTGAATATAAGTAGAGAAGAGTGTGGAAGTGTGGTAGTATGAAGTGTGTTGATTTAGTATTTTGAGCTCCAATGGAACTGTATCTCTTGCATATTGTAGATGCATTATTAGCAGTTCAAATCTTGGTAGTGAGCCACCCCTCTTTTCTATTTTCTCTTATTCTTTGGATAGTGAGTCCAAAAGGAAATGAGCCATTTTGTAATATGTTATGGACGGTTATAATATATTGTGAACTAATCCTCATCGTGGTTTTTCCCTTTTAAGGTCTTCCATGTAAAAATCCGGTGTTCATGTGTTATGTGCTTGGATGATTACTTTCATGGTTTCTTTCCTTAATGCAAATTGAATATGATGTTTCAAATAAATGCTTAAATGTTTAAGTGGTTTCAAAGAATATTGATTCACCCTCCCTCTCAATATTTTGGGTGTTCAACAACCTCAATAAATTTTTCAAAGGTGAACACTACCCTCATAGCATCAAATTAATTTTGATATCTCTCCATTAATCTAGCTACTTCTTCAAACTTGTTCATTTCATCATAGTTCCTCTATATTTCATTTTTTTTTTTTTTTATTGTTTCCCTATATCAGTAAAATGATATACATTGTTACTATGTATAAAATATTCTAAGAACCCTACCATGGTTCATAGGCTAGCAAGAAAACTAGCTCTAATACCACTATAATATCTTAAACAAAATATTACTATAAATTTTAGCTATAGCCTTTTGCATATTTTAATTTAACTAGTAGCTCTGATACCACTATAATGTCCCCAATAAAATAGTATGCAAATATTACTTAAAACCCTCTACACATATATATTTTAAGTGATATGCTCTAATACCACTATAATAACCTAAGCCAAGTATTAATAAAATAAAGTGGTATTTTGTGAAAATGTTACTTAAACCCTTCTATAATATTATTTTTAAGTTGGGTTTAAACACTTTAACCAGTTTTAGCCAAAAAAACCCAATTTCTCTTCATGGTTTATAAATTGACCATAGTAATAACCCTATTGATTATTTAAGGAGATGAACTACAAATTTTAATATTTAACCCTCAAATTATAAGAATCTAGATTTATTTTCATGAATTTATATCAACCTTAATATCAAGACTCATAAATGAAGCTACTAGATTATAGGTAAACGTTGAAACCTTTTTTTTATATCTTAAATGTGTCTAAAATACATTTGTCTTACAAATACACAAAGCTAAGATGACTAATCACTAAATATGTTACACAATAGTAGATATGTCCATATAAATTATTATGCATGAGACCCACACCAAATAACAAAATGAAATAGACTTGACACCATGAAATTACATTAAACAAGTTTGAAACAAATTAATAGACTTATTTAGTAGCAATATTAATGAAAATACACTCTTAACCCATGGCATCTACATAATGCACTACTAGATGAAGCTAAGATTTTGCAACCATGAAAAATGATGCACAACCTCTGATTGAGATCAAACTACTAGGTAAAAGGGTTTTCATCCTTCATTTTTCTATAATTTTGAGTGTTTTCATCCTCATATCTTACTATTCAAAAATTGGTACTTAGAATAATGTCAACTAGAGTTTCAATTTGGAGAATAATGCATAATCTTATAATAATGAAAAAATTCAGAATATATCTCCTTTGGTGCATTTGAATGGCCTAGGGAAGAGATATATCACCAATAGCCCTTGACCTCATCAGCATTAATGGAATCCTTCAATTTGTGTGTACAAAGTGGAGAAGATCCTATTAAAACCTTAAAAATGGCTAGTAAACCTCAACCACTGTATTAATGAAAAATGGTCATTATCATCCCCTAAGCTACAAGCATACATAAATTCATGCCCTTAATTTTGAATAATGTTTTATGGGTGATAAAATCCCTTCTACAAAAGTTGCATGGTCATTAATGACACTTTTGATTATGTAGGGGGTAGGTAAGGTGAATAGTATAAAAATATGGGAATGTCAGAGTTTAAGGGTTGAGGGCATCATGTGAATTTTACCACTTGTTAGGGATTAGGGATGAAGCATACCAATACAAAGAAGTATGACTCTTTGAAAAGGCAAGGGAAAGGAGCAGGGGGCAAGGGAAAGGAGTAGGGATCAAGGGAAAGGGATGTCAAAATGGATAAACTTGATACTCCAACAAGAATACGGAAGAATAAAAGTTGGGTAGAAATGAACTCATATGGTAAAGTATGAAATTCCAACAACAACCAAAGAGAATTTTAACTTAGCTGGAAAGGCATGTTGTTATGGTAAAGTTTAAAAATTCTAGTATGAATTAAAGATAAGACAAACTTAGATGAAAAGGCATGTCAAGATGATAAACTCTGCAATTCTAACAACCCATAGAAACTTACAGATATGACCAAAAACATTCCACACTTAGAATTTTTGAGACATTTGCTACTTCTAACACATTGGAAGGAATTTGGGGAATGACAATGAACCATACTTAGGCCTTGGCTTAGCTTGCTAAAGATAGGGACTGGCCCTTTTTTCCACAACATAAGTTGTATGAAAATGAGACATTATAGTGGATTTGACCAAAGGAGAACCATCCTATCCTATAAAAATCCTCATAGATGCCTACTGACACCACCCCTATTAAACATAAGTTGTAGACATCAAGGTAGATATATTTAAGATATCTAATTTAGAAATGTTCATATACATGGTTAAGGTTCAGTTTACATGCACGTTTAGATACATGTGTGTAGAGACCAATTATGAGGGTGTGAAAGTGAACCAAAATGAAGTACAATAAATTTTATAGTTATAAGACAATTCTATGACAAAATATAGGTTCCCCACACACTATCACTTGACAATGTTTGACAAAATTAAATTTTCATCAAACTTAAACTTAAATATTATTAATTTTTATTATTTAATTACAAACATTTATTTCAATAGTATGATAATGTTGACTCTTTATCTTAAATTAAATTATGTATTCATTATTATTTGATTAATTTACATAAAATATGTTATTTACCCTTAAAACATATAAAACCTTAAATATGGTATGATACATCACACAAAATTTTAAATGATAATATTAATGATACCTATATAAATTAATTTTAAAATAATATTTATACCCAACATCTTCAATGTATTCATTATATTCAAAGAAAATGACATTAAAAATTTACATAGTATTCTATATTTAATAATTATTTTAAATTATTTATTGCATTTGCATTCAAAATTATGATCCATCATTTATTATCATAATTATGTTTAACTTGTATAAACAATTTTGCATCATCATCATATGAATTCAAAAATATTTAAATGAATTAATAATTATATATCATATAGCATAGTTGTCTTTAATCTTAAACCCATATGCGATAATGATAATGTAAGTTTCATCTTCTTCTACATATTTTTTTTTTAAAAAAGTTTGCATGTAATTCCAAAATTTTACCATTAAACTTTGCTTTTTCCAATATATTTTAAAAAAAAATTGTATCAAACTTGTAAAAGCTTGGAATATTTATAATCTTTTGTTTTTACTTTATATCACTAGATTTGAATTCCACATTGATTACATTGCATATGCTTTTGTGCTGAATTTTGATTTGATTTTATTAAATATGTGTCATATCAATCAATAAATATATTAGTGACCACCTTACCACGCACTTTGATTTTTCTATACCATATTCTTGTGGGGCTTTACTTTATCTTTTCACTAAATGTGACATGAATAAATTCCTTTCTTCTTTATTTTTTCTTTTCTTTTTATATTTTCAATAAACACACTTTGGAAGCCTCTTGATGGGACATGCTAGTTTTAATTACTCAAGACATAATTAATAAGAATGTTGACATTATATGCTTTAATTGTCCTTTAATGTAACTACTTTTGCAATTCCCCATTTGTCACTCAAATGTTACTTAGTATCCAACATGATTAGATCCCTAAGAGTTAAGTTTTATATTAGGAGCTCTTTTAATATTATTATTTATAAGTATATTTTTAAAAATAATAGTTGGATGTATAATTTGAATTTTTTTAAAAATAATAGATCAATATGAGTTAAAACATAAGTGATTGTTTTAAGAGGAGGTGATAAAGATTCATCACACATTAAAATTATTTATGTATCAAGTATATTAGGTACCTTCTAACCATCCTATTACCCGCATACAATTAAGGTGACAAAGATACCCCATCGTAGTTGCAATGTCATAATCGTATCTATGTACCTCAACCTAAAATATTTCTCACATAGAGATTAGCATAGACAAAGTCTTAGTTTTACATTCACTTTGAATTTGTCTTAAGACAAAAGACTATATTGCATAAGTTAACAAAGCCTAAAAAATTCACCAACTTTTAGCTATTTTATCCCTAGTAGTATGAACCCATCCTAATTCAAACTAGTCTTCTCATCTTGGATTGGTTTTCAAGTACAATTGTGTCTCTTGAACAAAACCATGTTCACAACCACATCCTCCTAATCAGACTCATTTTCAATCATCTTGAGTTGAACCTTTTATCAAACTAGAATTTTGGTCATTAATTTGTATACTAAAATATTTCAACCTATATTTAAAAACAAGCCCTAAAACATTATAAGTCGTCTTAGACCTTAGAATCATATCTAATAAGTGTCTTGAGAGATATTAGATCATATCTAGAGCAATGTGTATTACATCAACATTTAATCAAAATATACTACACTCTAGATATACTCCATTCGGAAAAAATGTTTTTAAATCTTTTGAACCCAACAAAGGGTTTTGAAATAAGATTAAGAAAGTTTCATACTTCAATACTCATATATGAGACCCCTAAAGGTGCTTCTTAGTACCACCAAATTTTGAAAGAAAGTATTATTATAGGTGTATATTATTAGGACGTGTTTATTAATAGAAAATAATATCATGTTGGAGTGGAAAAAATTATGCTTTAGCAGGATGAAATTACAATCACATCTCTAGATAGAAAAAAATTGTAAATGAGTAATACCCCAATAGATTGAATTGTAGCGATGGTAGTGGCTCATGCTCAAACCCTAGCAAGCTCCTCTTGTGAGTGTAGTGATGAATCTGTAGGTTAAGGCGTTGTAGATGGAGACAATGTTGGGGAGGAAGATGATGCAAAGGATGAAGGTGAATCTGATTTTAGTGAAGATGGCTTGGTTACCAGCTATGGCAGCTTCGATGTAGGAGTTGAAGAGGTCGATTTCCATGCTCAAGAGGGTTGGTAAATTGAAGATGTTGATACTTTTGACGAGGATCTACTTACCCTCGAGGAAAATTTCCCCCCTTTTTCCTATGACGGATCTAGCTCAGATCTCTCTAGCGATGGGACTTTTCAATGGATGAATGATTTGGTTGAGGAAGATGATGAGTTCCTACTTGATATTCTTTTAGAGGCTCATAGGAAGTCGTAGGGGTGTGAGGTTGTTGGGAATAATGTGGAGGAGACTTATTCTCCTTTTTTCTAAGCTATGTAATGATGCAGGAGCATCCAGGGGTACCAAGCAATCGTGCACACCCAAAAATAAATTTGTTTTGGCCCGTTAAGGGGCCAAGTTGGGTTAAACCAACCGATAAGCTATCAATGGTGGTGGATTGGGAGAAGCCAAGGGAAGGTTGGTGGAAAGTTAACTTTGATGGAGCATCAAAAGGGAATCTTGGACCATTAGGTGCAGGATTCATCATCCAAGATTGGGAGGGGAATGTAGTAGCTTTGGGAGCGAAGAAACTGATGGAAGGCACAAATAACATAGTTGAAGCCTCAGCAGCATTGTTGGCAGTTAAACTTGGTAAGAAACTGGGAGCATCAAGAATACATTTAGAAGGTGATTCACTCATCATTGTGCAAGCAATAATGAAAGTGGAAATAAGTGCATGTCACATTCAAAATACAATTGCAAAAAATAGAGAAGAATTAAACGCATGTGATGATTTTGTTGTTAGTCACATAAGGAGACATTTTGTTGAATTGGGCTATTACTTTTAGTGAGGTTGGTGAATTACGAATTGAAGATTTAAGAAATGTGGATTTAATGGATTAAGCTAGGAAAGGTGGCAAGGATGATGCATTTATGAAGTGAAGATCGCAGGAAGATTGAAGTAAGTGGACATGACTGGAGGCTCGATGAGGAAGGTAATGACAACATCCTCAGTACGAGAGGCAATTAAAATTGGTATGTGCAGAGTTAAGAAATTGATTACCTCTCAGTCCTTGTTTAGTGAAGATAATAATAGTTTTTGGTGTGGAGAAGAAGGCACACAGAAAGAGTGGGGGTGGTAGCGGTGTAGATGTGTAGCAATTTTCAAATGGAGGCCAACTTCACTCTTCGCTCGAGGAGGCAATTAAACCCATTTTATGGTGATTCTTTTGACCAAAGATTAATGGGGATGTTTTTATTCACTGATGGGAGGTTGGTGCAGAGTGTGTGGATGATTTTGGGGAAGTCCTTCGAAAACCTGAAGCATACGTACAAGACTAACATGGATGTCTACTCCTTGATTGTAGCATGGGGTTTGGACTTGGGAGAATCAACAAGCACAGTGAGAGAAGTGATGGAGATGATAGTGCATCGAGATTTCTTAGGAGAGATAGAGTCAATACTTGAAAGGGCAGTTCCAGGTGAAGGTTTGGAAATTCGAGAAGGCTTTGAAAATGTGGAACTAGAAGGGGCTGAAGGATGCATCCCTTTTGTGCATTGGCTGAAGGATGAAATCAAAAATTGATGCAAGGAAGAAGCAAGGTTAGATTGGCAAGCACTGAAGCTCTTTCTAGAGTTGATGAAGGTGGAGGCAATAATAGCACAAGTGAAAGCAGAGGTGAAAGTGGAGGCAGAGCTCTTGGAAGCATAGGCGATAGCGGAGGTAGAGTGCATGGAAGCAAAAGGACAGAATGCGAGGAAGCGAAAGAGGAAAGTGCCAAGGAAATTTGGGTTTGAAGCAGGTAGCACTAGTTGAATTTGCATATTTTTAGTCTTTTTGCAAAATTAATGAAAGACTAGTACTAAATTTTTGCTTTGCTAGGGGTTGAACCATGTTAAGGTTACTTAGTGTTCATAGTAGGAAGGGGAAAAGACTGATTGAAAATTTTGTTGAAGCATGCAAGGTAGTTACAAATAGTTGTGGAACTGGTTTTAGTTGGGTAGGGTTTCTTTTTCTATTATGAAGCATGTTAAGATGGTTTTTTGAAAAAACTATTATAGTTGTAGGAGTTTTTTGGATGGTTGATGAAAACAATGAGGCAAATGATGTAATTTTTATTTTCATGCAATACAAAATCCTATTACTAACCCAAAAAAAATAAAAATTATTTTCTTTATTTTTGGCATGTTGTTGGTTTTGCAGGCATGTTACTTTTGCTCTCTCATTTTCAGCTCTTTCATATGGGACCCTTTTCCATAAATCAATAATATGCTTTGAATTTAAATTGTAATGATATTGCAAATGTTGCAAATTAAAAATTATGCTTGGGATCCAAAGTCCCATGCCCAATGTAAATTGTTTTTATTCATTTGTAACTCCCAAGAATTTGAATTTGTTTTTCATTAGTGTTGGAATCTTCTGGGTGCAAGTGTTGGAGGTAGTGGAGGTGCAAGAATGAGATAATGGATGTCAATTTAGGAAAATATGGGAAAAATTGTCAAGAAAGAATAATTAAGGGGTTGACTGCATGAATCCCATGCCCAGAATGGAGGAGGTAGAGGTTTGAATGACATTTTGGGTAGAAGAAGATGGTCTAGGGTCGTAATTATGAGACCCAGTCTCAGTAAAACAGCCATAAATTTCTCATACAATAACAAAATAAAGAATTTAAAAATGATCTGGAAAGTTAGGAACGAGGCGCACAAAACCCAGAAACGGTTTTAGAAGATTCAGGAAAATGAGGCAGCAGGGGTAGACAGAATGTGACGGGTTTTAGAAGTTGAGACGAAAAAAAGAAAAGAACAGTGTGGAGTTCAAGAGAAGGTGTAGAAATTTTGGAGAAATGGTATGAATATTTTTGGGGCAGCAAAAGAAAGCTACATGAGGAGCATGTGGAGCATATTTGAAGCTTTTTTGTATTGAGAAAATTATGTAATTGTCTCAAGTTGATTGAATGCAATAAAAAAAAAAATGAATATGTTTCTATTTTCTTTGGTTTTATGAATTGTTATTTGTTGCAACAGAGATATGTTGCATTGTGAGTTTGTGAGTAGCAGTTTGTATCTTCATTATGCAAGGGTTTCCTTATTTAATTGTCCCCTATTCAATATGATTGCATGTTGTAGAGTATTAATGTAGTGGAGGATGCTTCCATTCATGCTTCTCCTACTTCCCCTAATTTGTGTGGGAAGGCAGTTAGTAGTTTGTAGAAGAATGAAGGTTTGGCCTGTGAAGGTAGTGGTGCTCCTGGGGTGGTTGTTGCTTCTCTAGACTTTGAGGTGTTGGTTGAGTCTTTAGAGGCTTCTGCTCTCTCACCTTCAATGGTTGTTCCAACTCCCAAACCTACGATTTTGGAGGATCTTTGTGCTAAGGAGATTGAAATAGATGTTCTTGATTCTATACTTGTTGAGTCATTAGATTGTCTCTTGAGCTCGTTGGTTGGGAGATTTAGAGGCAATCGTCCCAATATTGACTCTATCAGAAGATGAGCTCTTAAGGTTTGGCTTCTAAGAGGTCAGGTTAAGGTAACTGCTATGTGGAACAATTGTTTTCTTTTTTCATTTTTTGATATGGAGGATTGAATAAGGATTCTTAGTGAAGGCTCTTGGTTAATGGGCATGAATGGCCTTTGTCTAACAAAGCGTCTACTGGTTTCAACCCATGGGATTTCAAGTTTCTTGTTTGGGTTCATCTGCCAAGATTTCCTTTAGAATTCTAGAATGAAAAGGGGTTTATGATCATTGCCAATACTTTTTGGCAATTTTTTTTTGCTATCTCTATTACCAAATAAAAGAATCGTTTGGTGTTTGCCATATTTTATGTGTTTGTGGAGAAGAACAAGGTACTTCCCACTCACTGTACCTTATCTTCCAAGTATGGTACTTGGGTTCAGTAAATGGAATTTGAAAGCTCTCCTATTATTTGCAATGCTTGTCAAAAAGTGGAACATGTTGCTTCTATTTGTTTGGCCAATAAGGACCATCAATTAATCTGGAGGAAAAATGAACCATTGCCTCCTATTTTTGAGCACTCTTCTTCTTATTGTATGGAGGTGCAAAGGGAGGATTGTAAGGAAAAATATTTATTGATTTTTCACTTGTAATAAAGTTACGATGTTGCATGATGGATCTAAAGGTGTCTTTTTGGATTCTCCTTATAATAAGAAAATGAGATTGAGAGAAAAGGATCTTGGGTCAAAGGTTAACCAACAATATTTTGACTATTTCTTTAAGCCACCCTAAGTGTTTTGTTGGCAAGTTGATGGTCTGTTGTTTATATTTTTTGGTTTATACATTGTAGTGTTTGTTGTTTCTAACTAGTTGTTGTTTTCCAATCTATCTTCTTGGGTTGTTCTACTCTAATGTAATTCTTTGTACGGGATTAGGGCCCTTCCCTACTTATCTAATAAAAAACAAATATTATAAATAGATTTAAAATATAATATGCAATCTTAAATCTAATATTAAATTCCAAATCTAATCATTAAACACTTATCAACTAAATCAAATACATCAACACACAACATTATTATAGAATTAGATATTTTCTAACCTCTCATTTATATTTATCATTTTCAACTAGTACTTAATTAAATGTGCAAAATTATTGATTATTTAATTTATTAAGTTTAAATATTTATTCATATAGATTATTTTTATCTCTACACATATATTTTATGATGTTTTAAAACATATTATAGAGCTAAAATGAGATATTATAAATATTGTATAAATTTGAGTTTCACATAGTAGAATTTGGTCACTAATTTAAAAGCTTCTTGGAATGAATGAATTAGAAAAATATGTGATAACGGTGAAATTAAAATGAAACTCGTTTTTTAAAAACTTGTCATTCCATTAATTTTATAAAAAAAATTAATTAAAATTATTTTTATTATTTTTATTATTTAAAAAATGAATATTATTATTATTATTATTATTATTATTATATTTGATCAGTAATATCAAGAATTTTTAGTCTAGTCTAAGTCAGCATGGAGGCCACAATCAAGGAACCTCCTCCCCAACATGAATGCAAGTGATCAATTTAATCACGCGAGCACGATAGTCCAACAAGGGCACAAAACTTGCAAGCACACCAACCCAACGAGGGATTGGAACACATGCTTGAATTTTGTCTCATGGCATTAATGTCATTAGCAACCTCAACGTTGCAATTCAAACCAACGAGCACATTGGACCAATGGAAGCATAGAGTCTATGATCACAATGACCCAATGGAGGTTTGAACTCTAGTGACCACAACAACAACACCACTTTACCATTGTACTATAGAATGAACCCCAAAAAATAAATATTATTAAATATAAATTAATTTTCACAATTTTTATAATAAAATGTATATTTCTAAAAATATTTTAAAATGAATTTAAATATTAACATGTGTAATATTAATAAAATAGAAGATGAATATTATTTTAATTTAACTTAAGCATTTCTTAATAATATAGTAATCATATTAATTATATTATGTAATTTCTAACTCTTTTTCTTGAACTTTTAGTTTTTAAATATTAAAATAATATAATATATTTATATGTATAAATTAAATTTTATCATTTTTATGTTTGCATTTTAATTTATCTCATTTCTATATAGAAAGAGATGAAACATATCTTGTGCTTAATTTAATGGATATAATTATAATAATCAAAGGTTAAATTGTTTTAATTGAGTTTAATTACTCTAAATTAATAAGTTGATTTATTTAAAATAAAAAATATGTTGAAATAATTGAGATGGATTAAGACTTTCCTACAAATGTGAGGTGCTACAACAAAGAGCTTATATTTGAGCTCTAGAATTGAATTTGTGACTATAAATTTGAGATGAATGAACCTTCATATTTTTATATTCTAGGATGTAATCATGTGTTGATCTAGTCTAGGTGGTATGATCCTATTCAAATGGTATGATTTTGTTTTATGCAAGGTTTAAATTTTGGTGCCTATAAAAAGATTCATCTAGGTATATATTTATAAATTTTAAAAATAGGGTGGTGTTAAGAAGCACCTTTGGGAGCTTACTCTATAAAGTAAATTATTTTACCTCCTTAATGACACCTAATTAATGGTTCAATAAGATCAAAATAAAGAAATTTGAATAATTATGCTAATTTTATTTTGATGTCCTAAAATAAATTGTGCATGATGTAATTGAGATTGAGATGTGTGATCAAATTTTTGAATGTGAGATTATATTAAATGATATTTAATCTTAAAAGTTCCCAAAACTATTTCCTTAGGTATACAACCCTAAACATTCAATTTGAGCTTTGTGGAACCCACACCAACAAGTAATATTCATGCTCTTGAACTGACAACTTTAAAACTAGTAAATTTAAAATTTGAATGTGAGGGTTTGGATTGTGTCAATGATGCATCTTAGTGGATTAGACTGCCCCTATGGTTTAGCCTGAGGGATGATATTTATCCCACCATCCATTGTAGAGGATAATATTGCATCTATTATTTAGTTTAAGGGATGAGATTGCACCCATGATTTATCTTATGGGATGATTTCATGCTCATGATTCAATTCAAAAAGGAGAAAACTAAAAAATTAGATCAATACTGATATGCAACAAATAATCTAGTATAATATAGTATTAGAGTTTAGGATTATGCTTATATGATGCACCAAAAAAATCAAATTGTGAGTTAAAATCGTACATTAAAGACATCCACACAAAGTGGTGCAAACCTTTGAGATGAAAGAGTAAAGTATGAACTTTTATTCTTTATGTTATCTGTATCTTTTTAATCTATATATATGAAAGGATAATGAAAATAATTACTATATGGACCATAATATCAAAGTTAGTATATATGACTAACATATTTTTTGGAACTATTAGTATACACACTAACCTAGGATCCATTATACCACTTTGGTGCGCCTCAAAACCATTCTCAAAACACCTTTAATTCAATTTGTATAGCTTTCCATATCTTAAATAGGTTCACAACTACTATTTATTTATTGGATAAAGTCATGATTGTGATCTCATCCACCTTGTCCAAATTTAAATTATCCACAAACAGGGTTATGTAAAAAAATTAGACATGCAGGGTTTTGTTGATGCATATTGGGCAAGTGACTTAAATAGTCGAAGGTCCACTAGTGGCTATTTTTTTACTTTGTTTGGAGGTGCACTGAGTTGGATGAGTAAGAAACGGCCTACAGTTGCATTTTCCACCACCAAAGTAGAGTATATGGCAACTACACATTCTTCTAAGGAGGCGGTTTGGTTATAGAGACTTGGTAATGGAATTGGTTTTGATTGCAGGACAATGAGGATTGGATGTGATAGTCAAAGTGCCATATGTTTAGCTAAAAATCCTATGTATCATGCACGTACTAAACATGTTGATGTTTAGTATCACTTTGTGTGAGAAACGATAGAGAATGGTAAGGTTTTGATTAAGAAGGTTGACACTTTGGATAATGTTGTAGATTCTCTCACGAATCCAATGACCATGGATAAGTTCTCTTGGTGCAAGAAGGCCATGGGCCTTGATCAATGCACTTGATTACATATTTTTACATATTTTATTTGTATCTCATGGATGTAATTGCAATGTATAATGTCAATTGGGAGAATGTTGGGATAGGTTGACATTAAAATTGCTATCCTAAGTTGACTTATGTGTCTCCACGTTCTTTGGAAAGTGTTCTTGAGGACATGAGGGAAAAAATATTTATTATTTATTTTCCTATGACAAATTTTGATTGCATTCAAAGAGGTGGACCCTTCACGGTGGCAGTTACAAGGCATCTCAGGAGAATATTCTTCTTAGGAGTCCAACTTTTTGGGTTGGGACCACTTGAGTGTGCATGTCCTTGCATGTTATTTGCATGTTTTGCATGCTCTCTCATGGTTGGGCACCCAAGTTTGCATGTCGGTGCATGTTCATGCGTGTAGTTGTCGGAGTTGTCAGAGACTTATGGAGCACTCGGGTTTGACTCATTTTTATTGGTTGTGGGTTAGGCGCCCATGTGAAGTTCATGTGATTATTGAATATTTTATTCCATGTTTATGGGTTGTATAGTAAGGGGGCGTGGGTTTTTCTAGGTGGTTTTACTTTTCGTTTTGGGATACCATTTGTGGTATTCTCTCCCACAAACTTCTATTTATTGGAGCCTTGGGATGGTGGTTTAGTATGAGTTCTTTGCAGGTTGTCAAGACGATGAAGTGCTACTAGATTACAGAGAGGATTGTTGTATTGATGTACTTCCTTGAAGATTAATACAAACATTGGATTTCTATGGGTGCGGATTTTTTTCCCGCAATGGTTTCTCCACGTATATCTTGTGTCACTTGTGTTGATGACTTGTGGTATTGCATATTTTTTCTTTCATTGTTGTAATTTTCAATCACTTAATAATTTTATGGTAATCTTATGAACATAATTTCATATTTGCAACCACATATTTAAGTTAATATTTTTGCAATTTATGCCTTAATTTCTAATAGGTATGTCCTTGGGAATGTGCTCTTTATATAAACCTAAAAAGGGAGAAGAAATCACGTAATGAGTAGCTTATATCTCACAAATAAAAATTAGGTACAAAACAGGAACATTCTTAACTATATAGAGAGAATAGGATATGAGTAAAGTAGGGGAGTCATGTTTATTGGGAAATTAATAATGGTTTATTAAGCTTGATGGGAATAGGATGAAAAGGTGCATGGGGCATAAATCATGTCATGTGGTAATTCTTCATCTAGTCATATTGATGAATCTACATATAGAAAACCTATCACTACCTTAAAGCTCAACATAGGAATGTTAGTGACAATATATTCCCCCTTAAATTGGTTTCATCCATAGGATGCAAGGAATTAAAGGAAAGGAAATACCATATATGAAAGTAAATGTAATCTAGATAGATAATCATGTAAGCATATGAATCATGTAAAGGAATAGAGATAATGAATATGTGATAAGCATGCATAATATGAAGAATGGTTTAAGTACTCATAAGTACATATGAGTTGGAGGTAAGATCTCTAGGTAGAATAGCTATCCCAACATGGAAAATAATAAATGGTGGGGTGGCCCTCAATTTCTAGAAATACCCATGCAAGAATATAGGTCACTAAGATAGGAATATGACCCCAATGTGGAATCTAAGAGCATGACCTCATAATGGTGAAGGTAAATTGACAAGTCCCTAGTGGTAACAAGAATCTAGGTAGGGACACTACGATACAAAATAAGGAAAGATGCCCCAAAAAAGGATATTATAGGTATGTAGTGTCAAGGAGGATACTACATGATGTACCCAATATAGAGGTAGGCCAATAAAAATATAGTGTATAAATGGAAAGGAAT
Organism: Sequoia sempervirens; assembly: GCA_007258455.2. Taxonomy (NCBI): domain Eukaryota; kingdom Viridiplantae; phylum Streptophyta; class Pinopsida; order Cupressales; family Cupressaceae; genus Sequoia; species Sequoia sempervirens. The sequence continues at coordinate 60,983 of VDFB02252380.1, forward strand.
GATGTCCCCAATGCGGATATGATTTTTAAAGATTTGTCAAGAGGAGTGTAAAATTGGGGAAATGATACTCCCAATATAAAGATATGGCATTAAAAGTATAAATAATATGAGGGGGAGAGGTATGATACCCTACAATATGGGGTGTAACTCTAAAAGTGTAACATAGAAATATGGGCTTGATATATAACTCTACGAATGTGATATATCAATGTCGGTTCAATGTGTAAGCTCTAAAAGCATGTTATGAATACATGACCACATCAACTAGTCAACAGTGAATGGTAAGCATAAGCATTATAGCTTAGTAAATTTCATAAGCATGATAATAAACATGAGAGTCACAGGAATGAGATAATAAACATAAAACAGTGTAACAAATATAGAATGAAAGGTAATTCAAAGGAAATACAAGAAAATAAAGTGACAAAGGTAATAATAATAAAATTTAAGGCAAGAGGTGAAGGTAAGAAAAGTAAGAAATCAACTCAAGTGGGAAATAAAAGGAAAAGAAAAAAATAAATGAGATATATCAATAAAAAAAGTAGGTATAGACAAAGGAAAGGCACATGTATGAAACAAGTAAAATTAAGACCAAAATGAGCCCAAGTGGGGGAGAATGATCATGTAATCTAATATAGGAGGTGAAATTGGTGTGAAAAGAACCACAAACAAAGCATAATTGAAAATGACAAGAAGAAATCAAAAGGAAAGGATGTGATTTAAGCTATAGGTATATAATTATACATGTTATAATTATGCTCATGTATCATAGAAAAAGCTTAGGGGGTTCAAGTTTTTTCTCCAAAAGGCTATGCTCATTCTCATTGAATAGGTCATAACAATTCCAACAAAAGTAATAAAATTATCTTCTTTTGCTTGTTCTTATCACTCTCATTTGCTTTCCTTTTATATTGCATGTGTTTCTAATTTGTATTCCTTCATGCTAGGTGCAAATACATTGTCAATAGGTGTAATAAATTAGGCATCTAATTTCTTATACATTTTCTTATATCTTGACTTGTGGTTGTGGTGATATAATAGGAATTTGATGCACCATAAAATATAAATTATTTCTTTGGTTTTGAAATTACATTATGATCATCAAGAATATCATTAGTTGAATCCTCATTTCCACCATTTTTAAAATGGGATAATAATGTTAAATCATGGAGAAAGGGGAAGTTTATAAATATGTTGATAAAAAAATGGATCTTTTTATAAGGCTTGCTAAAATTTACATATAGTCGCACATTAATCAAGTAGAATGAGTGATGGGGAATGTGATACACTTGGTTCTAGAAGATTGAAAGTAAACCAATAATAAATATATATTTAATCTCATCATCCATAACTAGAGATAACATATTAACTAGTAGCCGAAATGTGAAATCGAAAAACAATCCCTAATTGGCTCTTGTTCCTTTTTTTGCATTAGATGAGTTGAGCGGTAAATGTCTTAGGCTCAATTTCTTAAACTTTTTTTCATGAAAGCATTATCCAACTATTTGAAGGAATTGATGGATTCAAGAGACAATGAATGAATCCATGTAAATGCATGGTCACTCAACATTGATGGAAACACCTTAGCAAAAAAATAACTCTAATGGAAATAAGGGAGGTATATTACTTTGAAGTATTATAAATGTCATAATGGGTCAAATTTACCATAATTAGTTTTAAAAAAATGTGCCATAAATCCACTTAGTGATAGATAAATCAAAATTTTATATGCCAATATATTATGCAAGTTTTTTATAGTATCATCTTGTGATTGAATTTTTTTGCAATATACTATTCTAAATGGTTAATCCTAATGATTAGACTATTCACATAAGGTGGAATGCCATGCTAAACAAGTCCCATGTGGGTATTTGTATGCAGCATGTCATGAGTGTATTTATATACATTATTCCATGTGTGATAATGATGAAGGATGCAAAATGTGTATCATCAACTATGGCACTTTATCCTCACATACCCCAAGTAAAAATTGTAAGAGAATCTTGTGTAGTCCTTCATCCTTGGGTATGTATAAATCATGTGTTTTTCAATAGAAGTTGTATAAGAATGTGTTCCAATTCATACAGAAGTATATAGGATCCACTAATCAAAGGTCACTACCTAAATATAGGTACATAATAATCATGAAGGAATCGTCATCTTCATAATGAGAAGATAAAAAACTATAATTTTGTAATGAAATAACTTGCACAATAGAAGATATAATATTAAATATGTTTAAAATACTTGAAAATAACTTATAATAACAACCATTTTGAGGGGTAAAACCTCCAAATATCTCCAATGAGAACACAATTCACAATCTAATGATCAAACAAGACTCACTACCTCCTATATATACCCTACTAATGCCTAGCATATCACCCAGATCAACCTAGATAACCCTATATAATCCTTAGGCCAACCTAAATAACTAAATAATAATATAATAATGATAATATGACTTAATTAAGTCTTAAGGTATCCACAAGACAACTACTCATAACCCTATGTATACTCTAATATTAAGGGTGTAGCATACCCCCTTCTTCAAAGAAGCATTGTCCTCAATGTTAATCAAGTGTGGATACTTCTGAATGAACTCTTCATCCTCTCATGTGGCATCTTCAATTGGTAAATTCTTCCATTGGATAAGATACTCAATGAGTTTTCTATTCCTTAGCTTCTTTGTGCATGTCTGATGAATGAAGTATGGTTCCAATATGCTTATTCCTTCTTCATCAAGCTCTAGTAATATTGTTTGAGTAGAGATATTATGCCCAATTACCTTCTTTAAACAAGAAACATGAAAAAAATGATGTATATTTGTTGTTGGAAAAAATCAAGCTTATGGGAAGCACTACCTATCTTTTGTATGATTTGGTATGGGCCATAATATTTTGGGTACAAATTGTTGTTCTTTTTTTGTTGCTTCAATTACATTTTCTTGTAAGGTGACAATCTCAAGAAAACCCAATCCCTAACTTCAAAACTTCTTTCACTATGGTGTTGGTTTGCTTGTTGCTTCATTCGATTTTGTGCCATGGCTATATTCTCCTTGAGTCCTAAAAGTACTTGTTGTTGATGAAGTATGTGGTCCTCCATGAATTAAACTCTCGGTGATACCTTCAATGATGATGTGATGGAAGGAGATTGATATCCATATGGTACCATAAATGAAGACATTTTTTATGAACTATGAAACGAAGTGTTATACCACAATTCTACTAGTGGTAGCCAATTTACCCATTGAGATTGTTTATATGAAGTGAAACAATGTAGATATCCTTCCAAACACTTATTAACGACCTTAGTTTCCCATCAAGTTGAGAATGGTATGAAGAAATATGAGCTAATTGAGTACCCAAGCATGAGAATAAATTGGTCGAGAAGTGACTAGTAAAGATAGGATCACAATCACTAACAATAGCCTTAGGTATACCATGTAGCTTATGTATATTCTCCAAGAAATATTTTTCCACTATACTTGTTGCAAAAGGATGTGATAATGCAATGAAATGTACATGTATTTAGTCAGGTGATCCACTACTCCCATTATGGCATTCTTACCTTTAGATTTGGGAACCCATGTGATGAAGTCTATGGAGACCTCTTTCGAACGTTGGCTAGGAATAATTAATGGTTGCAAGAGAACATGCATCTTACTTGTCTCCCTTTTTTTTTTTGGCAAACCAAACATTCAGCCACAAATTTTTGAACATCACCTTTTATCCCTTCCCAAAAAATTTCTTGCTTGACTCAATGATAAGTCTTCAAAAATATTGAATGACCACCCATTAGAGATTCATGAAGCTTTATGAGAATATTTTGTTTAAGAGTGAAATTCTTGCAAAGATAAAGTTTATCTATATACAACAAAATATCTCCCTTCTAACAAAACTTATCTAAACTACTGGGATCACTTTATAACTAATGATTGAGATTACTTGTAGCAACATCATTTAGCCACTCTACTTTGACTTTTGCTACCCAATCTACTTGTAATATTGAAATTGCACACAATAAAGCTTCATCCTTCTCATCCTTCCTAGATAGTGTATCTTCCACAATATGTTCCTTCCCTTTCTTATATAAAATCTCAAATTAATATCCCAACATCTTAGTAATCCATTTTTTTATCTTGAAAAGATAATCTTTGTTCTAAAAAATATTTTAGTCTATCGTGATTTGTCTTAACCTTGAAGTGTCTACCCATTAGATAAGGTGTCCATTATTTTATTGCATGAATAATAGCTAGCATTTCCTTCTCATAAATAGGTTTGAGTTTATTCTTACCCTTTAATTGATGACTCTCAAAAGCAATGGGTTGACCCTCTTACATGAGAAACTCTCCTACACTGTTTCTTGAAGCATCACATTCCATAATAAAATTCTTGGTGAAATATGGAGTGGAAAGCATTAGAGTTGTACACATAGCCTCCTTCAATCTCTCAAATGCTACATTAACGGACTCGTTCCAATGAAAAGAAATCTTCTTCAATAAATCTATAAGGTGTGTTGCTATATGACCATCATTCTTCATAAATATTCTATAGTATCTAGTCAACCCCAAGAAACCCTCAATTTATTAATGGTTTTGGGTATTAGGCCATTCCATGATAGCCTTAATTTTGTTAGGATCCACCTTTACTCCTTCATGCAAGACTATGTGTCCCAATTACTCCACCTCGTTGAGACCATAGCACACTTGGATGGCTTAACATAGAGTTGATAATCTTTGAGAGCTTGAAATGATTGATCTACATGATGCAAGTGTTCTTCTCATGTCTTTCTATAAATCAATATATTATCAAAGAACACTAATACAAACTCCCTTGATAATTTCTTAAATATGGAGTTCATCAAACTTTGACATGTATATGGTGCATTGCTAAAACCAAATGGCGTGACCAAAAATTCATAATGACCCTCATGGGTCTTAAATGTTGTTTTATAAATATATTTTTCCTTAATTCAAATTTGTGATAACCTAATATAAGATCTTACTTTGTAAAATGCATAGCTCCATTTGATTCATCTAGAAGATCATCAATGACTGGAATAGGAAACTTTTCTTTGATGGTGTACATGTTGAGCACTCTATAGTATGCAAACATGCACCAAGTTTCATCCTTCTTACACTCCATCACCATGGGTGAGGAGTAAGAACTTTGGCTATACCCGATAATTCTTGTCTCTAGCATCTCCTAAACATTCTTGTCAATCTCACTTTTTTGTATATATAGGTACCTGTAAGGCCTAATGTTGGGTGGTTGGACCCCTAGCACTATTTTATGACATGATCATGATCCATATTAGGAGGAATTACTTTAGGCATATCTCCAAAAACTATTGAATGATGATCTATAATTAATTTTAAATTAGGATGGGTAGGAGCATTGGATTGATAGGATTCTAATGAACACAATTGGGCCACAAAAGCCTTAGCTCCTTTCTTAAGAAAATTTTGCATTTGATAAGAGCTTACCATCTGTGGGGACTTTGCATACAACCCCCTTAGCTCCACTATCTTTCCTTTTGATTGAAATCTCATGAATAGCTTCTAGAAGTTCATCTCAATCATTCCCAAAGTAGTAAGCCATTGTACTCCCAAAACAATATTTGCTACACCCATGGAGATGTCAAACATTGTTCTATCAAGATGATAATATCCCATTGATAATTTAATGTTGTGGTATTTCCCGGAACAACTAACAATACCACCATCTATAACTAAAACTTGAAACTCTAGAGCTTGATGTATAAAATAGTTTAGATGAGTAGCCAACTTTTTGTCGATGAAATTATGAGTACTAATCGAGTCGATTAACATTGTTACTCTATGTTTCTTTAAGAAACCACTACCTTGAGAGTTTGTGGTGCAGTAAAACCTAAGAGTGTATAGAAAGAAATGATTGGTTGGGAATCTTGTAATTACCCTTCTTCCTCCTCTTCTTCATCACTTGGACCTTCAATATAAAACATTATTTTTACTACATTTATGTCCTCGACTATATTTTCTATCACAATTAAAACATAAACATTTTTCTCACTTCTCAATTTTTTGTGGTGTTAATCTAGTAGGTTGAGGAGGATAAGGTGTTGAATATCCTTTCTCTCTTATCCCATTAGCCCCTTTCTTTCTAGGAATCAAATACTTCTCCTCTACCATGTGTGCTAAGATAAAAGACTTAGATATACAGCTAAGACTAAACATGCATACCTCATGTTGAATGTGCTCCTTGAGATAACCCAAAAATAAACCATTCAAGTTATCCTCTGTAATTGTATCCACCCTCAAGGATAGATTTTGGAATTGTTGAATATAATCTTTGATTGATCCTTTTTGTTGAAGTTTAGCTACCTAGTTGAAGAATTTATCTGTCACACTATTGTTATACTATGATTGTATCTCCTATATAAAAATTGACCATGAGATAGTGAAACCCTATTCTTTTCGATGAGTACAAAACCATCGATACCAAATGAATTGATTTGGTTCTAGTATAGGGAAGCCATTGTGACCTTTTGTCCATTTGGGACTTGATGTACATAAAAAAAATATCCATTTGGTTTATCCATGTTAGTGGGTCCTTACCATCAAACTTGCACATATCCACCTTTAGTATCAAGTTCCTAGATCCAATATGAGTATTAAAATTTGGATCAATATTAGCTGACCTGGATGATTCACCTTGGTTTCTTGAGACATGCTTTCTTGTTCTATTTATATAAGCATTTAACATGCTTTGTAAGTTCGATACATCTCCTCTTAACCAAAGTATATCTCCTTGCAGCCAATCCATATCCATGTCATCTCCATCTTCACTAGCGAAATGTCTTCCTTAACCTTGGTAATTTCCACATTGGGAGTAATATCCTCAATTGTTGCGTCATCCTTATCAGGAGATTTTCCCGATGTGACAAATTTCTTTTTATATCTTGTTTGAGGGGCCATCATGATGGAAATCGATAATTTTAAAATATATCACAAAAATAAAATTTAAAAAAAATTGTAACTTATTAGGGCCAAGATACCACTTACCCAAAAAAGTCCAAGAAATTAGCATATTTGTAGCCTTGAGAGCGAATTTTTTGGAAACCCTATATTTTTAATAAGTCACTCAATTATGCTCCAATTCCTTTCAAATATAGGTTGTAGATGCTTCAATATGTTCTTCAAAAACCCTTTAAAAATTAGGCAAAAATTCTCCAAAAGATGAGAGATATGTGTTTCACAAAATGACCTCCATAATTGAAAAAAAATGACTTTTCCTTCACAATGCCAAGATCATGCTCTAATACCACAATGAAATAACTTCCATAATAGAAGATATAATATGAATTATATTGAAAATGATTGATAATAGTTGAGAATAACAAGCCACTTCAAGGGGGAAACCTCTAAATATCTTCAATGAGAACACAATTCACAATCTGATGATCAAACAAGACTCGATGTACCTCTTATATGTACTTTGCTTATGCCTAGGATATCACCCAAGATGACCTACATTACCCTATATAAGTCTTATTCTGACCTTAATAATTAAATAACAATATAATCATGATAATATGACTTAATTAAGAGTGAAGGTAGCCACAAGCTAACTATTCATAACCTTATATATACTCTAATATTATGGGTGTAGCAATTTTAATGCTCATTAGTAAACATATCATCAATAGACCATGAGGGCCAAGATAGAGTAAAAGTACTACCCACATAATGTGAATGTGAAAAAGGTGTATCATGTATAGGCATATTACTAGTGATATATAATAAGTACACTCATTAGAAAACTCATCACTAGGGTAATCATCATATATAGGCATCCCAAATCAACAAGTGTATCCCTAGGCATGGGAGAAGGTGCATCATCATCACATGTAAGTGAAGGTGAAATATGTCTATATGCAACACTAGGATCCTCGAGGAATAATGGATCAAGAGAGGTACATGGAGGAGAGCTATCATAATTTGTATGAATGATATTCTTGCTAGATTAACATCACATAAGCCAATATCCCTAGTTGTATTGATTGTATATATAGGGATGAATTAGTACCCAAGTCACTATCATATACAATAAAATATGTATTAGATTAAAGTGCAGTGATATAAGTAATGAGCTTGGTAAGGAAGGAGAAGAAGGTATATATAATGTAAACAATAATATGACAAAGAGTAATGAATCTTAGATTAGAAAACTTAGAAAATTAAAAGTAAATTAGATTTAAAAGAAAATGCAAAATGTTAGCTCTAAGGCCAAAACAAGGGTGGGTAAAGCATAAGATATGTAAGTAAGCACCAAATCTTAAAATGAGGATGTATCAATGAAGTACAAGGATGAAAAAGGAAGATTAGATTTGAAAATAACATGTAAAATTAAAAATATAGATTCAAAACCCCTAAAAGATATGAGAAACCCTAGGGGAAATTAGGTAATGTAAGATCAATTGGGTTCACCAAAATATAAAGGAAATTTTTTTTTCCCTAAGGTTAACCTAGGCTAATTAGGTAAAAGAAATCAATTAAGCACAAATAAACTTGGCTTAATTAATAATAGTTAGCAATGATAAATCAGTTAATTTCACTTGCTATCTTGGAAAAGTAAATGTAAAGAAGCATAAAGTTACTTAGCTCTATGAACAAAGAATGAATGTTGTTTGATGAATATTCTAAAATTGATTGTTGCTAGCCTAGTAAAAACTACATCTTTTTTAGTGAGATGTGTCAAATCTTGTACTAAATCTTTGCTCTATCCTAGGTTAAACCTACAATTTTAGGCCTATGAACTATAGTTATAAATTTACCTTTTATGCACACATTTGACCTTTGCTTAGTGTGTTATTTTTATTTACTACTTGTCTAAGTGATCTCTATCTATTTACCTACAAGTTTAGGCCTACTCTATAGTTATAAATTTAGCTTTAATGCACATATTTGACCTTGTTTAGTGTGTTCTTTTTGTCTACTACTTGTCTAAGTGATCTTTATCTATTTTACTCTTTTCTTACATATCTAGAGATTAATAGTATCTAGAAATACCTTACAAGGGTTGATGTTATGTTATAAAGAGACATGTTCACCTAGGTAAACTCTAGAAATGTGTGTAAAAGATTGACAACAATAGGGAAGCACCCTCGAATGATGCATGTAGATTTGTTAGTCCTTTTAATGCACCAAGTTGAAGTGTTTCACTATTAGTTATTCTTTGAAAGTTTCTAGGATGTGAGATAAGTGATGTTTGTAAATGAATACTAAGGAATGGGCCTTTAAATACTATCTCATAGCTTCAAATTTCACTAGAATTTGAATTTTGAAAAAGCAAGGGTCAAGCTCACAATTATGAGGTCAACCCTACAATCACAAAAAAGACGATCTAGATGTGTAAATAGTCAAATTTGGGTGGATAATGACTACATTAGGTTAAGCGTATAAATAAGTGTAATAAATACAAGACATATGTCAATGTATTAGAGTACATGTATATAACCTAGCAAGGTGGGGGCTAAATATGTGGGCATGTGTGTGTATAAGGTTAGGTAAAGGCAAAGATAATGTGCCTATTTTCACATAAGATTATATTATTTATTAATATACAAATGTATCAAAATATTTCTTCAAAACAAACACAATATTAAATAAAATAAAAAATAATATGAATATGTAAAATATTTCTTCAAAATGAACATAATATTAAATGAAAAATAGCATGAATATGTAAATTTTACCGTTACAACTAATCAATATTAAATTACTTAAAAATTCAAATATTTATTATGAAAAAATGATGAACAGAGAGATAAAGAAAGATCTGATCATGTTTAGGTAACCCAAACAACTCATTTGTTCAATTGATTTCAGTATTCTACATCAGTTTAGAAATTTTTTAACTAAAAATAATATTTTAATGTTCTTCCAAAAGTAACAAGTATTAACAAAGAGAATAATCTGGCAAAACTGATGGATTTTCTTTAAGTACACTGGTCACTATCATTACTTGTCAATTCGCGGCATTTAACAATTGGGTTTCTTCTAAAGACATTCAAAGGTCATAAAAAGAATCTAAATCATTCAAACTTACTAATTACTGGCTGGAATAAAACTGAAAATATTTGAATTAAAAGAATTTTTTTTTTTTTTGAAAAAGAAGGCTATGATGGTAGCACCGTAGTGCCTCGATAGCCTTTATTGAAAACAATGTAAATGGTACGATAATAAGTCCAGAAAGAATTCAAAGCTAATTACAGAGAAAACATTCTTATGGAGAAGTCATCATTACGACAAGAGAAAGTGGATACACACGAGGGTATGATTATTATAATACACAATTCCTAAGGTGCCAAGGTCTATGGTCCCCCATCAGCTTGCTTTGGCACTATAAGATCAAGTAGTGTGTACAGACCCAATTCATATTCACAATGGATTTGAGTATATACACATTGTCTATCTCAATTTTTCTGTTAGCATTTTCTCTATGGATTGTTAGGTTTCTAAGAAAATTCAGGAACAATGGTGCATATCCACCTCCACCTCTGGTAGGCACAATGCTCAATCATGTCATGAATTTTGAGCGTTTGCATGACTATCATACAGAGCAAGCTGAGAGAAACAAGACTTTTAGGGTGATGTATCCCACTTTCAGCTATGTTTTCACCACAGATCCTATCAATGTGGAGCACATCCTCAAGACCAACTTCACAAATTATGTCAAGGTTGGCTAATTCTAGTCATGATCTTTTTTGCATATTGGTGTTGATAATGCAGTTAGATTGCAGGGTGTTGTGTGTTGAATCTGATCATATTTGAGCTCATGACATTGTTGGGTTGGTCTGAAACTGTGAATTCGGTAATTAGGTTGTAGGAATTTTTATGGTGAGTCTTTTGGGATTTTGAGCTTATGGAGTTTTGGGTTGGTTTGACTATTGTAGGGAATTTCTAACCATGAGATTATGAGAGATCTTCTTGGGGATGGAATTTTCAATGTTGATGGAGACAAATGGAGGCAGCAGAGGAAGTTGGCTAGTTTGGAGTTTTCTACCAAGGTTTTTATGGACTTTAGTGGTGTGGTTTTCAGTAGTATTGCAGTGAAGCTTGCAAGCATTGTCAAAGAAGCTGCTGAAGGAGGGAAAAGTGTGGAGATGCAGGTAACATACCCTCTATCTGTAATACTCTGCATTTCTAGAATTATACGTTTTTTCAAATTGCTATAGTGTGGGTTTGGCTTTAGAGTTTTGGAAATTATGCAGTTTCAGTCATGGTGGTAAGGTGGGAAAAAAGGCATGCTTAAACAATTTTAGGCTTGCACGGGTCAACATTAGCAATACAGATTTTGGGGACCCCTGTTTTAAAAAGGGATTCCATGTTGCAACTACTCATGCCATCCTCAATTCTTATAATATGGTTTTTTCTCAAATTACTAGACTCTAGGAGTCTTGGAATTCATTTAGTTTCAGGCCATAGTGCTCTGGCAAGCTATCTTATATTTGTGTATAGATAGCCAAGCATAGTTGTGAAAGTTCATATGTTGTCTTGTTAGCAGTTCCATCTAGTATTAAGAGTAATTGGTGGAGCCTTTGTGCTTCCAGGGTCCCTTATCTTGTGGTGGTTTTCAGTGGGATACTTTCTGAATTACAAGCTATTGATGTATAGCTCTCCTCATTTGCTATTAGCATTGCTTTACAATGTTATAGTTCAAGTTGCCTCATGGTTGTAATCATTATGATGCTTTTTCTTAGCCACGAGCTATAGATTGGTACCCCTCCTCTCTGTTCATGTTATATAGCTAGTTGAACTATTGTCTACCAGATTGTGGGATGGCTTTTGGGGATTGGATGTTTTGTACTTTTGTAAATACAGCAGAACGCGTTTTCTCTGTCAATGCATGTGTGTAGTTTACTTGTCTTTTCTTAACTGTTACTGAAAATGTTGTACTGTATAACTCTTAGGATCTTTTCATGAGATCTTCCTTTGATTCCATCTGCAAAGTGGTGTTTGGCGTGGACATCAACAGCCTGTCAAGTACAAAATCAAAGGCAGGGCCTGAAACTTCTTTTGCAGAGGCTTTTGATGTTGCAAATGCTATGATGTTCCAGCGTTATGTTGGCAGCTTTTGGAAGGTCAAAAAGGTTTTCAACATTGGATCAGAGGCCACCTTGAGGAAAAACATTAAAATAGTGGACGATTTTCTTTACAAAGTCATTGAAACCAGAAGGCAGGAAGTGGTTTCTGCAGAAAAGGAAAATGTAAGATCTTAATTTATTCGTCCCTGACATATTGAACTATGTGTGGAAGCTTCGTCATATAACACCTTTTCTCTTCTTTTGGGTCACAGTTAAAACTCTTTTTTTATTGTCAATCTTAACTTTCCTTTTTGGGTTACAGGTGAAACCAGATGTATTGTCTAGGTATATCACGTTGAGTGACAGAGAGACTTCCGAAACTTTTTCTGATAAATATCTAAGAGATGTTATTCTCAACTTCATGATGGCTGCTAGGGATACAACAGCACTTACACTGTCATGGTTCTTCTACATGCTCTGCAAGCACCCACAAGTACAAGAGAAAATTGTAAAGGAGATAAACAGCGTGATTGAGGATACAGAATGTACTGAAATCAGCACCTTTGCACATTGTCTAACTCATGAAGTCCTAGATAAAATGCATTACCTTCATGCATCTTTGTCTGAGACTCTGAGGCTATATCCAGCTGTTCCTGTTGTAAGTTCCCTCTAACTGGGTGTTCCATAATTGTATTGATTTTGCTGTATTTGGAGGTGGTCTCTGATATAATTAGATGTTTATTTTATTTTCAGTCAAAATTGGGTATTCTATAATTTCTTTGATTCTGCTGTTTTTCACCTCCTTGATTCTTGTATTGAGGAATGCAGGATGGAAAATATGTAGTTAAGGATGACATTCTTGCTGATGGGTTCAGCGTTAATAAAGGAGATTTTGTAAGCTATGTCCCTTATGCTATGGGAAGAATGAGGTTCCTATGGGGCTGGGATGCAAAGGAATTTAAGCCTGAAAGATGGATTGAGAATGGCATTTTCCATCCAGAATCACCCTACAAATTTACTGCATTTCAGGTAGATGAAGCCTATGCCCTTTATATATCCACAAGATTAGCTGACCTAAGAACATGTGTGATCATACTATGTAGTATTGATTCATGGAGTATTCTTATTTCAAATTTTTGGATTGATAGACTCTCTGAGAAGTGGTATGAAAGATTTCATGGATGTCAAGAGATGGTAGTAAATTTCATATTAAGTACTTACAATATTATGATTGCATCGTTCAATATGTTCCTTAGTGAAACCCCTGTGATCAACATCAAATTCTAGAGATGGCTACTTGAATAGCTTGATAGATTGTATGTTATGGTTGCACACAGATACAATGTCTTACTATAGTTGTCTTTGTTTTAGGCTGGACCAAGGATCTGTATCGGCAGGGATTTTGCCTACCTACAAATGAAGATCATTGCTGCAGTTCTTCTTCGTTTCTACAAATTTGAAGCTGTTAAAAAGGCAAAGGAAATCAGATACAGGACCATGCTCACCCTCCACATGGATGAAGATGGATTAAATCTGTGTGTCAGCCCAAGATTGTAATTGTGTTGCAAAGAAAAAAAACAGATGGGTTTGAATTCTTTTATTTTTCAGCATTTATGTGAGTCTTGTTGTAGAGTATTGATTGATTAGTAGGCATTGCCTCTAAATTGTAGGTTTTGAAGATTTTAGAAGTAAATAGTGTTATTAGACTTGAGAAGATTCAGACTACAGTATTTTTTTAAGGGTGTATATTGAATGGAATGTATGATTATGCAAGCTGTAATGAGATGAAGCTGCACATGAACTTGTGGTTGCAGAGCTCATGTTTGTACTCAATTCTTATGCAGTTCAAATTATATTTTCTATTTGGGATTCCATGAAGAGCATGTTTTTTCAAATGGTAATCATCAAATGGCATAATATTTTCAATGGCATGTTCTAGAGGGTCTAAGATATTATGGTGGGACATCATTGGCCAATGACCTAGTGCCTAGTAAGCCTTTTTGTTTGAAGTGCATGTGGTGCCTCATAAATATCTTATTATTATTAATGTGGTATATAGTTGGCAATTTTATTAGTTAAAAGAGAAAGTGACATTAATTTTAGAGACAGCAAAGATCTTAAAAACTTATCTCATTTTTGCTTTAAATTTAATGTTCTTTCTATACTGTCCATAAATTACTGCTTAGTACAACTTGTTACAGCCTCTGAACTTAACTCTAGATTTTTTCTTAGAGAAAGTATACCAATTGCAACAAATTTAACTTGTTAATATGTCTTAAAACTTTTGTATAATGTTCACAGCTTTGAAAGGAATAGTCAACTTGCATAAAATTAAAGTACTTAAGTTTGTTTTGTGATTATTATGCTTCTCTTTTGGTGGGGCAAACTTGTCACATTTCATTGATTATCAGATTCAATTATTCTTTCCCATCATTCTAAATTGGTTTATATGCCTTAGCATCAATCTACTACATGTACCTCCCTATCGATTCTGGACCATTAGTCTTAATTTGGATGTTTTGTATAATATTTGTGCCTTAAATTAAATTTTCAATTCCACATAACTTACAATTCCACTAATACTTCATAAAGTACCTTTTGTCATTTAAATCTATTCATAATCCAATTTCAATTATAAGTAGATTATTGGTGTAGAAGTAAATTTTAGCTTTTAAGTACAAAAAGTTGAACAATTTTGTGTACAACATATTATTATCATTTTTAATCTAACTATTACAAAAGGTATTATAGGAAATGTCATTGTACCATTTGTTTGTATCATATATAATTAAGAGAAGATTCTTGTACTCCAAGAGTAGTAGATTGGAAAGATTTTATTGAAATAAAATTAAAAAAATTATTACCAAAAGAGAGAACAATTCTCAACATTACATTAAAAGACATGACAAAAATTATATGTGTTGATGAGGTTAAGTACCTTCTAAAACAAATATCTAAAAGAAAAGGCTTGCATGGTAGAAATAAGGCTACTTATAAAAAAGTAAGTACGAGTGCACAAAGAAACACATGTATAAAAAGATAATGCATACAAAACCATTGCATATATACAAGAGGCATGTGTGCATGCATGAAAAGCAATGTATGCATGTAAAACATATGCATGCATAAGAAAACAATACTTGCATGCAAAACCATGCTTTAGATTGCTATTGTTGAAGATAACACATAAGCTTTCTTAAACTTAGAAGATTTCTCCATAAAAACTTAGCAAGAGGATCCATGACTAGATAGATTTGCCTTATTGTTAGCATTAATGATTGACATTAATTGGTGCAAGTCCCTATCTTTTATAAAATCATAACTCATCTAAATGTGAGAATAGAAACTTCCTTGAAGACTTAGATTGGTAAGTCAATCTATCATTTTTTGCCTTCCTATAGAACATGCTTTATGCAAACACCTTTGTATTGTGTAATACAAATCTACTAGTGAATTGATTTTTCCATTTTGCAACTCTTTGATATTCAAGTAATAATCCCCCTCAATAATTAATTTTTGGATTCCAAGTTGAATTCTATGCCCAAGACCCAAGACCCAAGATAAGACACTTAGCTTTAGCAACATTGTTCATGTTAATACTCATAAAATGAGAGTATAGAAAACAACATGCCTTCATGGACTATTCTTGGCAGTTCCATCAAAATTCATCTTATCATGATTTGTCAGTGGAGGGCATTAGAGTTCCATTATTCTCTTTTTTTCAATCTTTAGGAAGAAACATATCAAAACCTTCTAATTTTTACTAGTTCCTCAACATATCATTTTTTAAGGATTACCTTCTTTATATTTGGAAGGATTAAGTAGAATAATGATTTGGGAGCATGCCTCCTAGGCCTCCTTTCATATTTGGTCTTCACTCCTTTTTCTCCCATTAAAAATTTTGTTGTTCCATTCCATCCACACTTTCTAGACAATAAAACTTGGAACTATATATTCCATAATTCTTGCAAAACATTAAGAACTACAAACATCTTAGGCTTCTAGAAATCGAGATAATCCTTGAAAGAAAATAGGAACATCCATTTTAGACTAAACCTATCTAGAAATCTATTCCAGATTTCTTTCATGTAGTCATAGTGGAGAAAAAGGTGAAATTTGAATTTCTCATTACTTAAATAAAGAGAACATCAACTAGGACCAAAAAAACTTTACATTGAAGCTAATCCAAATAAGCATTTGATGGAGACAAGTGAGCTAGAGTAAAAATTTGGCTTTGGGAAAAGCCTTGGATTTCCAAATCCTATTCCAATCAAAGATATAAGGATTAGTAGTAAGGTGAAACTTAGTATACCCTTCCTTAATAGAATAGATCCATGCCTCTTTTAGAGAGATCATCTACCCTACTCTAGAAAGGCTTGATTTTTTAGAGAAGAACATTAATCCTCCTATTTGTGTCCTCAAGAACATTTGAAATTTGAGGAATAGATTTCTATTTTCTAATAGGACCACTAGCCTCCATTCCTTCTTCCTAATAGTCCCTAACTTTGAGGCCTTAAAATCCTTTGAGGATATGTAAATTTAAGGTTTGAAGATACAAATCATTTTTTAAGGGTTTGCTAGATATCGATATATCATTCCAAAAGGTCTATCTACCATTATGAATGATAGAGAATGTAAATTAACTAATAAGATCATTGACATCCTCTACCCTCTCCCAGATAGCTAAGCCTTGGGAAGATTGTCCTCCTAAAAAATGATCATAGCTAGTAACTAGATAGATACTTGTCTTTGAGAACATTAATCCAAGAAACATCTTTATTTGAGATAAACCTCTAGACAAACCTAGCCAAAAAGAGCATAGTTAAAAATACAATGTCCTTGAGGCCAAGATCGCTCTTTTTTCTTATCCTTATAAATCTCCTTCCATTATACTAGAGGATATTTGAAATGACCTCTCATACCTTTCCTAGAAAAAATTGCATAGAATTAGTAATGTTAAAATTGATAATCCTAGGGGCTAGTAGAAGGGAGAACAAGTATATGGGAATAGCTTAGAAAATAGCTTTAAAAGCACCACTTAACATTAAAGGAGATCCATTATTTTTCCATCCTAATAGAACATGATTGAATCTCTCAAAGATAGGTGACCAATTTTGATTTGTATTCCTCCCCTAGGACAATAGAAAACCAAGGTAGGTATCTAAGAGGCTTCCTTTTCTAAAGGATAGGTATATATAGAGAAATTTATGTTCCCTACTATTGATATGAAGAAAAATACTAGATTTCTTATCCTAAATCTTGCTCATAGTTCCCAAGAATATCTTTGGTAACCCTATGCTCCTTATGGAAAGGTGTAACAAATAGAATAACATTGTCAAAAAATTGTTGGTGAGTAATTTTTTTTCCTATGGATAAAGTTTGAGGCCACTTCATGGATCATGTACCCTTGTGAGAGGAAGCTTGGTGGTAGTAAGTGTTAAACAGGTGCAGGACAACTGAGAGGGGGGGTGAATCAGTTGTCACAAAATTCAAACTTAATACTTCAACACTTATCAATTCCACAACCACACTATTATGTTATTAAGTAAGAGCATGAAACACAAATAACAGAAAGTAAATCAACACAATGAACACCAGATTCTTACGTGGAAAACCCAATAAGGGAAAAACCACGGTGAGGGTTAACTCACAATATAAAAATATTATAAAACTAAATACATAGGCTCACTACCAAGGGCTCATTGTCCAAGTACAAAGGCTCGCTGCCTACAGAAAGGACTTACTGTCAAACAAGGAGGCTCACTGCCTACAGATACAAAAGAGAACAAAAGATCCACCACAACAATTAACACACATCCACAGCTTTGAATAAGGATTGCAAAAACCTTTAGCTCACTTCCTTTAGGAATACAACACAATGAAGTACTATTGTCTCAACTCACTCACACACACACTTCTGCTCTTATGATTTGTGGCTCACTTTCGTCACTTTGCATCACACTGTCATACAATTCTTCTCAATTTGACTTGCTTTTATACCATCCTCAACCTTAGAAACTTTCTCCAAGGTCGTCCACAAATACCTCATTCCATAAATTCAAATTAAGTCGGCAACTCAACATTCCTGCGGTGGAAAGGAATGAGAGTGGACCAATAAAACATTTAACAAAGACCAAAAATAATGTCTCAGATCAACCACATGCTTCCTCAATTTAATTTTTTTCTTTGAATGAAGTGTAAACACCAGGTTGTACAAACCTAATGAGAACACAAATGAACATTGATGTACACTCTTCCCAACAAGAAGATAACACGCGGACTCCACAACACACTTCATTATGCACAAGAATACATCTCAAATTTCTTCAGATACATCCACAACAAATGCAATATGCTTCAAACTCTGAACACCTTTCACCAGTCCATCTGGACTATGCAAACCCATACTGAAACACTGAAACATGACTTTCGGATCACCAAACTTCAACCTTCTTTGCCAAAACCCAGAGAACACCATCTCAAGACATATCCCAAATCTGCAAGATCTGAAACAAAATAGCGAAGGACTACAGAGCAGAAACATTTCTCTCAGTCCATAAAAGATCAACTCTGTCAAAACAATTCACACACCAATGAACGTAACTTTCATGTACTATCACACCAGAAGCTAAAACTCAGGATATATCACCACAAGATCACCATTATCAAATATTTAGATCCGCACAACATAGGATCAACATAGGAGAAACGTGGAGCACATACCGAAGCACATTTTGAACACATTCATCACTCGACTTCTCTTCTTTATTAATTTTCTCAAAAAAACTTGGAAACTCATCAACACAACACATTTGCAACGACATAAAGATAGCTCCATGTACTCACAACATCTCAGTAGCATCTCAGCTATACATGTGCAATCTGCAATGTATACCGAACTGTGTTGACATCAATGACAACATTAATGACAACACCACCAGACTAGCTCATACTTGCAACAATCTCCCCCTTTGTCATTGATGGCAACACATGATATGAAAAACCATCAAAGACAACTTTTTACACAATATCCCAGGAGAACACCTTCTCTTCTACTACAACTGTTTTTCTCATGACTTTCTCTCCCCCTTTGACATCAATGGAAAATACCAACAACTCTGATTACTCCCCCTTAGGAGTACACTCATACTGCAACAATGAAAACATTTTCTACTCCACCTACGGAGTAGACTCATCTATCAGTTCAGATAAATGAAGAAATTTTGAATTCATTGGATTGATGCACCTTCATGTGCACTTAGTTGGAGGGCCATGACCCAAAATATCCTAAGATGCTCAAAATTATCCTTTGGAAGAGCCTTAGTAAATAATAATGCACTGAATTTGTTTCGCTTTGTTCTTCATGCCAATCGACTTCGTTCCATACTTTTTCTCTCAAGAAATGATATTTGATAGATATGTGTTTTGTTCTTAGATGCATAACGGTTCTTTGAAATGTTTATTGCACTTGTGTTGTCACAAAAAATAGAAATAAAACCATCACATATTACTCCAATGTCTTTCATAGTTTACTTCATCCACAAAACACAGGATGCTTTTACAACGATATATTTTACTCTGCCCGGGTGGATAAAAGCTGGGTCTTTCTTTACTCAACCATGAAACCAATATTTAGCCAAGAAAGAAAGTGCCACCAATGGTACTCTTACGGTCATCTACACATCGGCCCAATCAACATTGGTATAAAGCACTTAGGAATTGAAATCAACACTCTTAGGATACCATAATCCATAATCTAGTGTACCTTTAAGATATCTAAATATCCTCTTTACAGTTGTAATGTGTGCTTCTTTAGGATCCGCTTGGAATCTGACAACTAAACATATTGCATGCATAATATCCGATCTAGTAGCAGTAAGATACAATAGTCTGTCAATCATAGATCTGTATTTGCTCTGATCAATCTTAGCAGATTCATCATCTTTGGTCAGTTTACATCCAATTACCATAGGAGTACAAACCGGTTTGGAATCATCCATCCCAAACTTCTTCAACAGCTATTTTACATACTTAGATTGTGAAATGAATATCCCTTTATCAGTTTGATTCACTTGTAGACCAAGGAAGAAATTCAATTCACCAATCATAGACATCTCAAATATTTCTTTCTACATCTCTTCAGCAAACTTTTTACACATGCCTTCATTTCCACCAAAAATAATATCAACATATACAACTTCCACTAATATTGTTTTTACCTTGCACTTTGAAGTAAAGATTGTTGTCAGTAGAACCTTTGATGAATCCTTTGTTTTTTAGGTATCTATCCAATCTTGCATACCAAGCTTTGAGAGCTTGCTTCAGTCCATACAACGCCTTCTTCAACTTACACGGCCATGTCCTGGTTTTAGGATAGAGGCACTTTGGAGTTATTCATTGTACAATTCTTTCTCCATTTTGCTTCGAAATGTTGACTTAACATCCATTTGATACACTTTGAAGTCCTTGTGGAAGAAAATTCCAAAAACATCCTAATAGCTTCCATTCTAGCCACTTAGAATTAAAATGTCTCTTCAAAATCTATGCATTGAATATCCCTTGCATACAAGTCTTGCCTTATTCCTTACAACTTCTCCACTTTCATTTAGCTTATTCTGAAACACCCATTTCGAGCCAATCACATTTTTATTCACATGCCTAGGGACTAGTTCCCATGTATAATTATTTTCTATTTGTTGCAACTCTTCTTTCATAGCTTTCATCCAACTCTCATCTTCGCATGCTTCGCTTACATATTTAGGTTCAATTTTAGAGAGTAAACACATATTTACCTCAGCTGCTACTTTACTTCTTGTCTTCACACCTTCACTTTTATCTCCAATTATCTGTTCATCTGGATGATTCTTCTATACATACTTAGGAGTCTTAACAGTAGGTTCTGACTCATTCTCTTCTTCTTCTTCTTCCATTTGCTTTTCTTTCTCTTCTTCTTCCTTCTCCTTATTCTCCTCAGGTACATTTCCACATATAGGATCATCAGGTTCAACTTCGCTTACCTCAATAGGTTTGCGTATGTCTTCATCAACTTTCATATTAGCACTTTCAACAATCTTTCTCAACCTTTTATTAAAGCATATGTATGCTTTGCAAGTAGTAGAGTATCCAAGAAAGATTCCTTCATCACATCTAGCATCAAACTTTCCAAGATTCTCATCATCTCTTTTAATATAACATCTGCTTCCAAATACCTTGAAATACTTCATAGTAGGAGTCTTACCAGTCCATAACTCAAAAGGAGTCTTTGTGTTGTTGTATTTGATTTGAGCTCTATTAAGAACATAAACAACAGTGTGTATCACCTCTCTCCAGTACACATCGGATACATTTGATTCTTTCATCATGGTTCTAACAGCTTCCTGTATTGTCCTATTTTTCCTTTCAACTACTCCATTCTACTAAGGGTTCGGAGCAGAAACTATATTTTTATGCCATGTTTCATAGAATGCATTAAATTCACCATAAGTGAATTCTCCACCTCTATCGATCTCAAACACTTGATTTTCAAATTTACTTCATTTTCCACTCTTGCTTTGAATACCTTAAAGCTATCCAAAGCCTGGGTCTTTTCTCTAAGAAAAGCAACCCATGTCATTCGAGTATAATCATCAATAAGTAGTATGAAATACATGTCACCATTCAGACTTCCAGTTCTAGTTGGACCACAGATATTGGTATGAACTAACTCCAGCATTCTGGTAGTAGAGTGCTCTTTTCCCTTAAAGTTGCATCTTGTTTGTTTCCCCAATTGACAACTTCTACAAATAACATTAGCAGGTCTTGTGATTCTGGGCAGCCCTCGAATAATCTCCTTTGCACTGATTTTGACCAAGTTATCAAAATTTGCATGTCCCATTCTCCGGTGCCATAACAATCTTTCACTAATTTGAGATACAAGGCATCGACCATCAACTCCCTTAAGCTGATAGATGTTTCCATGAGTTCTTCTTCAAGCAACAACCATATCTCCATTTCCATATCCTTTTCTGATTTCACAGGCATTATTCTGAAACACAAGTTTAAAACCATTGCTACACATCGTCCCACACTCGAAGGTTATGCCTCAAACCCTTAACATGATATACATCATCAGTATTGTGCACTCCATCAAAACTAATTGAACCTTTCCCACAAATATTAGCTCCTGAATCATCACCAAACATAACTAAACCACCATCATATTTCTCAAGTTTAGTGAACCTCTTATCTCCGGTCATGTGATTAGAACATCCACTATCAATTACCCAAGTAGTCTTCATCCCTTGCATAAAAGCGGTAACCAAAGTACCTTCCATCCTATTTTCTTATTCTAGAGCCTTCTTGCTTACCATTTTTAGGGTTAGTGGATACTGATTTTACTTTCCAAAGCTAAGAATAAGCATTCACTATCATCAACCTCATTCTCAGATTCATCATCAGAAATTTTGCTTCTTCTTTAACATAGTAAAACTTCTTATATTTCTTATCCTTTTCTATCCTTATCCTTATAATCCTTGTTCTTCTTATGTAAAACTCTATTTGACATCTTGAAGCATAATGACCAATATTACCACAACTGAAACATTTAAAGGGCAACATACCTTTATACTTTTTGGTGCCTTTCTTCAACTTCCTAGTGAAGTTTGCTTCCAACTCAGCATCAACATCACTATCTATTTCGTCTTCAATCTTCATTGCCTTAATGTCATTTATGTCTTTTCTTCTATCTTGTCTTCTTTCTGGAACTTTCTCATCTCAAATGCTTGCAAGGTGTCGAACAACTATTCTAAAGTGCACTTCTTAGGATCATACATTTCTTCAATAACTAAGATCTTATCATTGTAGCAATCTGGTAGGGTGATCAAGATCTTCTCAATTATATCTTCATCTAATAGTTTTCCTCCTTTATTTCTAACTTCATTTGCAGTCAATTCAACCCTCTGAAAGAAGCTTGTAAATTCTTCACCTTCTTCCATTTTCATATTTACAAATCTGTGCTTTGCCACCAGCTTCTTTTCAATTTCACTCTTTCATTTCCTTCATACATTTCTTCCAGCTTCTTCCAGACTTCATATGTAGTATCGAAAGAAAGAACCTTAGCTTGATCATTTTTAGATAAGCCACTGCAAATAGCATACTTTGCCTTCTCATTTTATTCATAAGCAGAAATCTCATTTGTAGTAGTAAGACCACCAAACGAGGGTGTATACTTTTGTCTCAACAGCCTCCAGGTCTTGAAACCAAGAGAGATAATATATCCTTTCATCTATCCCTTCCAATCATTATAGTCAGTTTCATCAAACATAGGGATCGCCAACTTATGCGCCATTGGATCTTCCTTAAGCGGTTAAGCTCTACACCAAAGAACCAAAGCTCGAATACCAATTGTTAAATAGGCACAGGACAATTGAGAGGGGGGTGAATCAGTTTTCACAAAATTCAAACTTAAGACTTCAACACTTATCAATTCCACAACCACACTATTTTTTTATTAAGTAAGAGCATGAAACACAAATAACAGAAAGTAAATCAACACAATGAACACCAGATTTTTATGTGGAAAACCCAATAAGGGAAAAACCACGGTGAGGGTTAACTCACAATATAAAAAGATTATAAAATTGAATACAGAGGCTCACTGTCCAAGTACAAAGGCCCACTACCTACAGAAAGGACTCACTGTCCAATAGGGAGGCTCACTACCTATAGATACAAAAGAGAACAAAAGATCCACCACAACAATTAACAAGGATTGCGGAAACCTTTAGCTCATTGTCTTCAAAAATCCAACACAATGAAGTATTGTTGTCTCAACTCACTCACACACACTTCTACTCTTATGATTTGTGGCTCACTTTTGTCACTTTGCATCACACTATCATACAATTCTTCACAATTCGACTTGCTTTTATACCATCCTCAACATTAGAAACTTTCTCTAAGGTCGGGCACAAATACCTCACTCCATAAATTCAAATTAGGTTGGAAACTCAACATTCCCGTAGTGGAAATGAATGAGAGTGTACCAATAAAACATTAAACCAAGACCAAAAATAATGTCTCGGATCAACCACACACTTCCTCAATTCAATTTTATTCTTCGAATGAAGTGTAAACACCAGGTCAGCCAAACCTAATGAGAACACAAATGAGCATTGATGTACACTCTTCCCAACAAGAAGATGACATGCGGACTCCACAACACACTTCATTATGCACAAGAATACATCTCAAATTTCTTCAGATACATCCGCAGCAAATGCAATATGCTTCAAACTCTGAACACCTTTCACCAGTCCATCTGAACTGTGCAAACCCATACTAAAACACTGAAACATGACTTCTGGATCACCAAACTTCAACCTTCTTTTCCAAAACTCAAAGAACACCATCTCAAGACATATCCCAGATCCACAAGATCTGAAACAAAACAGTGGAGGACTGCGGAGCAGAAACATTTCTCTCAGTCCACAGAAGATTAACTTTGTCAAAACAATTCACACACAGGTGAGCGTAACTTTCATGTACTATCACACCAGAAGCTAAAACTTAGGATATATCACCACAAGATCATTATCAAATATTCAAATTTGCACAAGCATAGGATCAACATAGGAGAAATGCGAAGCACATACCGAAGCACATTCTGAACACATTCATCACTCTGACTTCTCTTCTTTATTAATTTTCTCAAAAGCACTTGGAAACTCATCAACACAGCACATCTACAATGACATAAAGATAGCTCCATGTACTCACAACATCTCAGTAGCATCTCAACTATACATGTACAATCTACAACATACTGAACTGTGTTGACATCAATGACAACATTATTGAGAACACCACCAAACTAGCTCATTCTTGCAACAATAAGATGGAAAATGTTGGAAACTATATGATGGCACCCCAATTTTTTGTGCCTCATTTTGCTTTATTTTGCTTCTATGTTTTGTATTTGACCCTATCTCACCCATCACTAATTATTGATAATTTGTTGTGCACTTAAGGGGGTTTTGGTGTAAATAGGTAATTTTTCTAACTAGTCATTAGTGGGGTCCTATTTACATGTTAAGTCCACTTAAGTCCTATGGATATTTAAGTTGTTTAAATAAGATTTTATCTTTTTTAAATTTATTTAATATTAGATTCCTAGGTCATTTAGTGATGGCTCATGTCATTTAATAATGACACAAGTCATTTAATGTTTGCATTTGGTACTTCATCACATGTTGTCTATATAAGCAAGGTCATTGTACACTTTTATTACATACCTCGTCATCATATTTGATGGATATTTATATCAAGAATGCTCATTTATTGCATACTTTCTTGTGGAAGGTTTTTATTGTTTTTGCAAGTGGTCTTGGGTATTGAACTAATCTTCAACTCCTACACAAAATACTTAATAAAGGGTGTAACCCTATCTCTAACAAGCTTGTAGAGCTAGAATGGGGATTCCAAATGGAACATACATAATCCCCCACTATAAATTCCAAGTGGTA